>MU968420.1:3357295-3450688 GCA_034641835.2 Pinus albicaulis | reverse complement strand
GTGGAGCATCCGACGTGATTTTTGATGTCATTGGAAGGGTGGACAGATTTCCTAGTTGATTTTCCTATCAAAACTACCAGCAAATAGATAATAGCAGGAAATTAATAAAGGTATCATGATTGTGTGCTTATTATTGAATAGTCTGTGATTGTATCATTTAAATAATATGACTATTATGTTCATCATTGAATATTTTGTGAGTGTAACGTTAAAATATTATAACTATTATTCTTATTGTTGAATAGACTATGTATGCAAGAACTATGAATCTGGGAGGTTATGTTTACCTATGTTTATTAAACATAACTGGAAATTATGTAGATGAATGGATCCATGGTCTGACTATAATGAGGGGTGTGAATGCATAAATATATGTGTAGTTGAAAGAGTTGGGCCTACAAATACTTGTAGTCACTATGGAGCCATAATATGGTAGAAGATCCATGGTAGTTGGTTTGTCGGATGTGTGGGAACGCCCGAACGAGACAATATGCTACCAAGATTAATTGTAACTAGGGTGGAACTATAAGTCGAATTAATCATAATTTCATCATCAACAACATTAACATAAATATTAACTTAATTTGGTAAAGAATTAAATAATAAAATTATAGTGGTACTATTGTAATACAAAGTCTTTAAATGGAATATGAGCTTGCCATAAAAAAAATATACAAATATGATAAACATTATACAGGAAAGCCTGACTAAAAGAATAGTGTATACATGTAAAGAGTTGGAAAAAATGAAAAGAGGAAACACCAACAAATAATGCAGATACATTACATATGTCTAATTAAAAACTTCAACAAGTGAACCAAATAAAATAATTGAGAGAACAAGCTCATGGTCAACAACCAAAATGTTTACTACAAAGAGAAAAAATGTAGAAATCCTTCATATAACCTTCATGATTGGGCAGTCTAGGATAGGTTTTAGAAAAACCATTGTAACCCTCTACAAATATATAACACAGTAACAAAAAATGAAAATATAAATACGAGGTAAGCTCTATTAAGGCCTTTGGTTGAAAATGAAATATGTGTACCATGGTCAAGATGGAGCCATTCAGAGTATCAATCATAAAATTACATAAATTAATAGTAATTGAAATATTCCTTCCTTGCTCTGGATGAGAAGGATTGACACACCAATGCATTAGATGGGTGGTTTATGAGATTTGGCCTTGAGATGAACAATGAAGCAGATATGGGATAAATCTTCTACATGTTGTACACTTTGGTGAGCCAAAAACTGGAATGGCCACAAGTGGGCCAATACTGGAAATAAGTACATGGTCAAAGATGAGTACTAAAAAATGTAGAGGAAATGAATCACCACCCAAAAGCCTACTAATAGTGGAAACACATACCCGTAAAAAACCCAAAGAAGAAGAAAATGAAATCATGAGTTAAAACTAAAGAATGCAAGAATGTAAATGGAAATTAAAAAAAATGGGGAAGGAAGATCACCTTGCAGAGGAGGGTTTATGATAGCATTAGTAAAATATGTTGCTGTGACATCAAGCAAATGAAAACTCATTACCATTTAAGCTAAATGTCAAGGATATAATTAGGAATAAAAGGTGGTGGTAGACCACTCACCTAAAGAAGAAAATAAACATTGTGAATAGTTGCACCCTTTTTAACAAACAAAACTCATATAAGGGACATGCTAGCAGCAAATCACCAATAGGGAACCAAAGTGAACATTGAAGACTATAGTCTCTGCTCAAGATAAATGGCATGCTTGGAGTAGTAAAGGTTGGAGGAACAAACAATTGGGGTTGCAAAGACGAAACGATGAGATAGCAAAGGAAAAAGGGGCATCTGTCGGAGGTTTTGGGTGGGTTGGTACCTTAACCACACCTCATCCATTCCAGGTCATACGATCAAAATAAATCCATGGGATGAGTGAGATCTAGGTGTCTCCATATCAATTTAGTCTCTTGAACCTTTGAAAAAATCCATACAAAAAATTAAACCATTGTGTAAATAAGTTACTTATGTAAAAAAAAAAATTTAATATTCATACATGGTGAGTGTTACACTTCAAGAGGTATTAAATTTCTCAAGATGAAAATTTAAAAATTGAGTAAAATTTTTCACCCATAGACAAAGATTTGATTCCTTTCATTGCTTCATAGATTATATGTTAAGATGGATCTATGCTGGTTATTAATATTAAAATTATTATATTTATATAAATTTAACACAAATATATCATTTTTATTTGAGACACACACACATACACGTATAATATTTTATTTTAATGTGATATGAATAATATTGATAATATATATAAACATATGAATAGATGTAGAAATCATAAAAATAATCTTATTCTAAATATTGAATTTTTCCCTCGATGGGGGTGAGGATTGCGGAGCACATGGAAATTGAAGGCCAATGTTGGTAAAAAAATGGGAAGCTAGTGGAGGACTGACCTCATTGTCCTCTCGAAGGATCCAATGTACGGAAAGGTGTTAATACATTCGTGTGAACCACCACCATGCATGGGCGAGCATGGACAAAAAATGGATAAGGAGAGGCATGTTTCTGTGTTATATCATTTGTGTTAGTATTTCAATTCAATTTCATGGTCCTCGTGGGAACTCTACATGCAAATGGAAGCGCTGAAGTCAGTTTTTCACAGTAGGGTGGAAGTTGTGCAACTGCCCCTCCAGCTCTTGGAAATGTGGATTTCCCATTTATATTCTACAAGGGTAGCACCTTGTTCTTTTTTGTACATGCAAGGTGCAGACTGAGGCCTTTTGGGTTAGTTGGTACGTTTTCCTTCGATAGAATTTATAGGGCATGTGTCTCTCGCCCCTTGAAGGTTGTTGGAGGTGGTAAAGTTGGTAGTGCTACCAGGGGTGGCGATGGCTATGTGCAGAGTGCTTTGTATTAGGTATTTGGACTGAGAATTAGTGTAAATAGGGTCTCAGTGGGTTTTTGCTTATGCGTTGTTGGATAGGGTATTTAATTTTGTTACACTTATTATGAAGGTGTGCTAGAGTGGCCTAAGAGTGGTCCCTTGGGGAGCTTCTGTCTGGTGCAGGATTAACTTGTTCATACTATATCTCATTTCCCAAGATTGTGGTGCTCCGAAAAGCCATAAATTTGGCGTGCATAACTAGGGGAGTGAAAACAACCAAGATGCTACACATGGTTTTCTATGGAGTATAAACATTGATGCTCTTCCAAGTCTCCGTCACAGGAGGGCTTGGAACTTAGAGAGGATATATTGGTGGTTTGAAGCGGGTGTGGCCCTAGAGATTGTTGATGACTCTAAAATTACTAAGTTAGGTTCAGGTTGTGGGTTTTTTGGTTTGGTCATCTTGCAACCTTCTCCAGAAAGTAGGAGATCCTCCCTCCCTACCTACCCATGCACAGTGGGGTGCAGGGACACACTTAGGCCAATTCAGTATGTGGAGCTTGGAATGGTGGAATTGTGGATGCCCTTAGGTTTTAAGACTACGTGTCATTCCTGGCAGAGGGTTGTTAGTGCATGAGGTGGGTGTGGTGGTAGTCTGTAATTGGCCCATCCTGGAGGATAATATTAGTAAACCCATTGTTGTGGCAGCGTGCAGTGGAGTTGTAAGGTCAACCGAGGGTTTGGCACATGTTCTTCTCCTAATCCACAAGAAAATTTACATTGCTACCTAGAGAATAACTGCGAGTTAATGAATGCCTTTCTCGAGCGGGTGGAGTCAGCTGAAAGGATCTGTAGGGAGGGGCACACAAAGTTGGTGGCCAACCTAGACAAAATGTACTACTTTTAGTGTTAGGTTTCAAAGCAACTTGTGGAGGTTTGGCATGGCCAAAACCATATTTCATAAAAAGTGAAAAATCTGGAGACGTGGATGGCACACTTTCAAGGGCATTTCTAGTGAAATTTCCGCCCTCTGCCTCCCCCAAGACCAAGCTCGAATAGCCCAACTTCCATAGCTTAAGATGATTAGCATGATATCATGTGTTATATGTGTGTTATATGACCTTTGGTGTCTCTGGCCTTCTCATTTACAAAGGTTTTCCTTAGCTTCCCTTTTATATTTTTGTCAGCAGCTGCAAGAAGTGGTCAACAATCCTGGTTGGGGTGAGACCACTTATTTTTTGAAACATCATATGTATATCCCTTTTATGAGATGAATATAATTGGGACATAAAAAAACATTATTGAATTTTTATGTTTATTAGTTAAATAAATGTATAAATTTTTGAAATATTGTAGTTATGAATATAAATTATTATTTTCATTTTTTTAGTTTTTCGCTAAAAATTCTGGGTTTATTGAAGGAAATTATAGTTTTATTTATTATTCTGAGCCGTAGCTCAGCTCTATGTATTGCAAATTATTCAAAGAAGAATGTCTTGCCAACTATTGAAAAATGAATGATGGTGTCTGTTCAATATTTTTGAGACTTTATAATAATTTCGTAATGGTAAGGCTACATCATGTTCATGTCTAAGAATAACACTCAGATAAAGTGAGGAATTGTACCAGTGATCTAGGAGTGCCTTAACATCCCACTAGATCACAATATATGGAAGACCATATGCACCTTCCACACTCTATAATTTTTTATTTTAATTTTATTTTTAATTTATACCTATGTTGGTCGATTTTTATCCATTTTCCCATTAACCAATTTAACTATTGTTGATCAGTGATTTTCATTTATGTAAACCCAAGTAGCACCAGGGGCTACCTTGATATTGTATGGGAATTATTACTTAACAACTTACAATATTCCGAGCCAACGATATTTGGGATGGTTTCTAATTTTCAAGATGTTTCTATTGATATATGGCACACCATGTAATTCTTCACAATTTGAGAGATATTCATGTTTGAAGTTAGTAACCCTAGTTAGTGGGATAAAACCCCATGGGGTTGTGGCATGACACTAATCATTAATTTTGGTCATTGAATAGTCAATAATTAATAATTTCTTAATCTCCTAGAATCCCTCTAACATTCTCTTGCTGAAGACCCTCTCAACCTAAGAATTTATATAAATTGTGTAATATCCCAAAATGGGAAAATCAGCAATACATGCACATAAAACACATTTTTCAGAAATATGAGCATAAAAAACAAAATGCAACCCATGGATCCATTATATTTGGCATTATTGCAACGAAATCCAATAGGAAATAATAAACAAATAATCATATCATACTTAAACAAGCCTCCCATGCTCAAAACAACTCAAAATTGATGAAACCCCAAGTCTACTACAACACAGAAATAATGCAGAAAATAACTGTGCAATTTATCAAGGGTTATACTAAAAAATGTAGATACAAAACATATATTTTCATATATTAATCAATAATGCTCAAAAATAGAGATCTAGTCTCTTTTACATAGATCCAAGATGACCCGGCAAGGGTTTCTTGACAGAAATGATATACATGAAACTTCCTACTGCAGATCTATGACTGAATCATGTTGTATGGCTGAAGCTTTGCATAAAATTGGCTGAAAATTCAAAGAAATGGTTGTACACTCTCCTACTAACTTTCGGGGAAAAAGGTTGATCCTCCTCCTGGGAAACTAGCTCATAAAAGTGGGGCTTTATCCCCTTCCACTGCAACACCATGAAAATAATGTAGTTTCTCCAAGGAACTATGCTGTAGATCTAGGTGAATACTTGGCCAAGTGCCCGATAGTGGAAAATGCAGCTCAAAAAGCTCCTCTTAGATCTCTTAATCAAGATCTCCAAGAAAGAGTAGGGAATTCCCTCATGAGAAAACCCTTGCACTAAACAGTGCAGCAAACTTAGCTAAAAAACCAAAGAATGCAAGAAGTATAAATAGACCACATAAAATAAAATATTCAATGATTCCCCATATGGTTGCCTTCCCCTCCATTATATATTTTATGAGCTTCCTCACCAAGGGTCCCACCCAATTATGAGGTTGCTTCCATGCAAAGGCTCCTCAAAAATTACGTTGTCTCCATTTTCCTTCCTCATATTTTTATAGTGCTATTTGATTTAGTCAATATTGACTGGATCAATATTGACTGGATGAACCTTGACTGGCTCTTCATGCCTTGTCTCCTTTCAGACTCAAGGTGTCTTCATTCTGACTAGCTAGATTGATCTTCATTCACATTGAGATGTATTTATTTAGGATCCACTCCTCATATAATAATGTTGTTGACTTGGTCAAACTAGAATTTTTCCTCACATTTTAGACCCTATTCAGACATTTCGATGCTTGATCTAGTTATTACATGATCCCTTTTTAGATTATGAGGGATTTTATTCCTACTTAAGCAACTTATGAGCCTCCTTGCCCATTTATTCATCTAACTAGATTTTAAAATCAAAATTAATATTCCTATTAGCTGCATGTTAATTTAGGAATATTACAGTCTTCCCCTGCCAAATGTTTCTTGTCCTCAAGCAACTGCAAGGGTGCTAGAAAATCTCCCCTCCTCCTATTGTGGCCTCCTCATCCAATGTTATCCACCATTGCTTCAGATATTCTGTAGTAATTCTGTCTCCCAATGGTTCCTCCCAGGTGTGCGAGTTGGTCTTTGGTGAATAAACCAAATGGCTCTCATCATGAAAGAATGGAAGGTCTATGTGGAAACCTTCTTGCTTATCAATGGCCTCCTCAATATAGAAGTGATGACAATCATTGGGAATTCCATCATCAATGAAGGACTCCCATCTCCATGCTAGCATCCAAATGAAATGAATCACCTCCCAGCTTGGTAATTCATAGAAAATATCCTCCCAAATTCTCATGAGAGGTATGTCCCAAGTGCTCCAAACAATCATATGGCCTACTTCATAAAGAAACAAGTGATCTAATATGGTAGCCATACCTTTTCCCATGCTCCCCTTGAAACATGTAGTGCAAAAAGTGTGGGGAATTTCTTCCCCAAAGAACACATCTAACCAATGTGTCTCTCCTCCAATCATGTTCCCAAAAAATATAAGATCATCTTCAGCATATGGAATCATAATTGAAATCATGCTAGCTACCATATGAAGTAAAGGAGAAGGATAATGGTCCCTCATGTGCAACTAGCACAGTTTTACTCCCAACTGCCATAGAATATGATATGACAAGTGTTTTTCCCAACACTTGTTTGCTGCCCCATCCTTCTTGCATGCTTGGAGAAGGTGTATAATGGTTGGTGTTAACGAATTACACCATGAAGAGTACATCATCTCTCCAACATCTTCTAAGGAATGGTCAATACCACCATTGTCCATGGCTGCAAGTGGCCCATGAAGCCCATAAGAAAAAGTGCCCCCTCTTTGAATAAGGCCCTACACATGAGTGTTAAGAGAATACAAGCATATAGTAGACACATTATGATGTTTAGAAATACAATTTTTACCATACACTTGATTTAAATCAGTGAGGTAGCTCATGGATGAGCTCCTTCTTACACCTAATGAATAAGGAGGTAGTGGTAATAACTCTTCCCAAGAGCTATTTTCTTCCTCATTTTAGAGTGCATCTCCCCTTTGAACTTTACCCACATGAATCATCTAAGATAGTATGGTATGTTTTAATGAAGCTAGTGGGGTTAGAAAGCAAGATCTTATAGGCTGAATTAAGTAGTCTATACTTCCTCATTTTAGAGTGCATCTCCCCTTTGAACTTTACCCACATGAATCCATCTAAGATAGTATGGTATGTTTTAATGAAGCTAGTGGGTTTAGAAAGCAAGATCTTATAGGCTGCATTAAGTAGTCTATACTTGAGCTTGGAATCTTTAGTTAAGTAGATCTGATCATGGAAATAGATGACTCCATCAACTACTTTATACCTCCCATCCATCACTTTCCCATTAGGATCCTTACATATGAAGAGGTCCTTGGAATATTCCATCAAGAGTTGGGACTCCCAATAAGGATCTAGGCTCCCCACAAATGACAGTGTTGTAGAAATCTGAAATGCAAACCCTATCATAACATGGCTCTCCTCTTTGACATGCTTGATGCCAAAGTCACATGTTGGAGTACTATCAACTTTCTTTTGCTGCCTCTTTTGTAGCTGATCTTGCTCAAGACAAGATTGAAGTATATGGAATTCAACCTCCCCTTGTAAAGTCCTTGTCTTCCAAAAATTCCTTAATTTGGCCCATGCACACAAGAGTGTTGATATCCTCTTGTCATGTTCGGAAATATTCTTTGTGTGTGAGAATATAATTGGCTGCCCCAAAGTTATGGAGTGGCTCTTTGAAATCATGCTCATGCCATCATAGATTTATGAATTCTCCTTTTCCAGCACAAGTTATTGTGTGGGAGATGGAAATGTCCATTTCATAAAATTTCTTACCTCTCCTTTGAACTCATGAAAGATTCTCTGAATTGTGCTAGCTTCTCCCAAGGCTCCCTCCATAGCTAAATATGTAAATTTTTCCCATATTTGAGAGAAAAATTTATTCTTCTTCCAATTAGGGGGTCTCCCTAGTGGAATTCCTCCATGCAAAGAGACATCAAGATGTAGAGTAGGATGTATATGTCTGTGGACTGATTTTTCCTTGCCTTCACTGCACAAATCCTCCTACCTCCTTTGTACATCAAACTTCTGAAATAGAAAGGGGTGTATACTCCTCATCATTTGATGGCTGCCATCCCTTTCATCCTCTTCTATATTCAAGATCCCACCATTTGATAATGATGGTACATGTTGAACATGGATTGTGCCATGATCTCCATATGTGATATTCTTTGGAACTCCTTGCAAGAGTGCAAGAGTTTCTCTCCTTGGAGTAAGTACTCCATATTCCTCTTCATGAGGTCCTATATGTGCTCTTGTCATGACTGCGCTATTATCTCCAGCCTTCTCTTCCTCTTTTTCAATAGTTTAGAATACCTCATCATCAATAAGAGACCTTAGATCTTGGTCTTCTTTTAAAGGAGGAATCTCCATGTCTTCTCCTTGAGAAGAGAGCTCTCCATGCAATGGGGATTTTTCCCTTGGAAAGATATCACACAAGTCTCCATCCCCTTCAATGGTTTTCTGAAATGGAGCTGTGTTTATGGACCCTTCCAGCCCATACAAAAGTTTTGTTTGATTTTGTTTGATAAACTCCATAGAAGATGTTTCATAAAATTTTTCATGAAACATTTTCACTACTCTTATAATGAACCTTTCATAAGTATATGTACTTTCATTCTTCAAGGAAAATTATTCAAAGAACCACCAAGCATAAGTGTTACCCTCAAGATGCATCACTGCTACTTTGATGGCTTCCATTTCTGAAACTTGATGTTGTTGCACATAGGTGTCTAGTTCCTTCACCCAAGCCCTATTTGGAAATTTAGGTCATCCATCAAAAGTAGATAGGAAGAATCTACCCACACCATGTTGCTTTCTCCTTGTGCTTATTTCCTCCTTTATCTTGAAAAACCCTTGGAAGTTCAAGTGATCTTTGAACCCCTTAGATTGAGCTTCATACTGTTGCAAATAATCACCAAGACTCTCCTTCTTTGGCACATCTCTTTTCTTCTTCTTCTTTGTCATGAAGAAGTAGCTGATAGAGTGTTGTAAATATGATCATGTGGCTGAATTCTCACACCCATAAGATGAGGAATTAGAGCTTTCCTCATTTATAGATCTTGCATATTTTGTTGTGGGACTTCCATCTCTTTCCCTCCTCATTGATTTGATGACTTTGCTTATACCCTACAGAGTTTGAGAGAGAATTTTTGAGAACATACCTCCTCCAAAAAATAAGGGAATGATTTGATCTCTCTTGTAGATCTTGTCCTCCCCATGAGAATACTCCATAATGGTTGAAGAACACAGGCTGAGCCAAGATTAAGGCTCTGATACCACTGTAATATCCCAAAATGGGAAAATTAGCAATACTTGCACAGAAAATGAATTTTTTTAGAAATATGAGCATCAATAGAAAAATGAAGCCCATGGATCCATTATATTTGACATTATTGGAACCAAATCCAACAGTAAATTAGAAACAAATTATCATAGCCTAGTTAAACAGGCCTCCCATGCTCAAAACAACTCAAAATTGATGAAACCCCAAGACTACTGCAACACAGAAATAATGCAGCAAATAAATGTGTATTTTATGAATGGTTATACTAAAAAATAGAGAGATAAAATAGATTTTTTCATATATTAATCAATAATGCTCAAAAACAGAGATCTAGTCTCTTTTACATAGATCCCAGACGACTTGGCAAGGGTTTCTTTATAGAAATGATATACATGAAATTTCCTACTGAAAATATATGACTGAATCAAACTGTATGGATAAATATCTACATAAAAATGGCTGAACATGTAAATAAATGGCTGTATACTCTCCTACTAACTTTCCAGGAAAAAGTTTGATCCTCCTCCTGGGAAACTAGCTCATAAAAGTAGGGCTTTATCCCCTTCCAATGCAACACCCTGAAAATAATGCAGTTTCTCCAAGGAACTATGTTGTATCTCTAGGTGAATACTTGGCCAAGTTCCTGATAGTGTAAAATGAAACTCTAAAAGATCCTCTTAGATCTCTTAAGCAAGATCTCCAAGAAAGAGTAGGGAATTCTCGCATGAGAAAACCCTTGCACTAAATAGTGCAACAAACTTAGCTAAACAGCCAAAGAATGCAAGAATTCTAAATAGAAAAAATAAAATATAATCTTCAATGATGCCCCATATGGTTGCCATCCCCTCCATTATATAGTTGATGAGCTTCCTCACTAAGCATCCCACCCAATTATGAGGTTGCTTCCATGCAAAGGCTCCTCCTCCAAAATTACGCTGTCTCCATTTGCGTTGCTTATATTTTTATAGCACTGTTTGATTTAGTCAATCTTGACTGGATGAACCTTGACTAGATCTTCATGCCTTGTCTCCTTTGACACTCAAGGTGTCTTCATTTTTACTAGCTAGATTGATCTTCATTCACATTGAGCTATCTTTATTTAGGATCCACTCCTCATATAATAATGTTGTTGACTTGGCCAAACTTGACTTTGTCGCCACATTTTAGACCATGTTCACACATGTGGATGCTTGATGTAGTTATTATGTGATCCCTTTTCACATTATGAGGGATTTTATTCCTACTTAAGAAAATTATGAGTCTCTTTGCCCATTTATTCATCTAACTAGATTTTAAAAGAAAAAATAGTATTCCTATTAGCTGAATGCTAATTTAGGAATATTGAAAATTGTGTTTGTTAAAATGGGTCATCATGGCATTATCGATATCTCTCTTTTTTTGTGAAGCTTTAAATGATTAAAAAAAAACCATTTGAGCTAAAATATGATGAAGTGTTTGATCGAATTTTAGATATTGGTTCAATACATTTTCAAAGATATGATCTTAGGAAGTTAGGGCTTTTGCAGGCTCCTAAATTTCATGTCAAACATGTGACCTTGGGAAAATATTCGTAACTTTCTCTATGAGCATTGGATTCAAATTTTGAAAAAGGTGACAGAAAGAGATCAGAATATACTTTGTTGGATATCATTTTTAGGACCTAAGGTTGAAACAATAACACATGGGACTTCGTACAAGTTTGATCTACTGAAATAGTTTATAATCAGGTGATCATAGGAGAATGGGCATAACTATTTCTTGAATAGTCTAATATTGATCAAACCTGCGAGGTTGGAAAGAGGACTTAGAGGGCTACCAGACAACATAATTTCATAATTTTCACATCCGAAATTACATAGACACAACAGATTCAATATCAAACTTCTAGAAGGAAAGAAAAAATATGCATTCAATGATCAGTACAGTAAGGACAATACATCGACAGTCGAGGCTAAGTTTGCAACAACAAGGTATGCATGATTAGTGTTTGAATTTTAATTTCAATATCATCTGTGACATGTGTTTCTTAAGGAAAATTTACATATTTTGTATGTATGTTTGATTGGGTATTGTTCATAAATGTTGAACATGTTTACATTTCAATTTTGAATATTTCTTTGACATATGGTTTGCAAGACAGTGTAAGTATTTTGTTTGTATATTTATTTGGGTCTTGTTTATTAATGCATGTTCATGAAGGAGGACACAATGGGACAACCCAGACGCATACTATAAGGACAATGCAACACCAAAGTATCAATACTTGAAGCAAGTACAACAATACCTCGACAGTTGCTACTGTTCAAGGAAGCAGTTTCAAGTGAAGTATCAGGTCATGTAAAAAGTTGCCATTGTAAAAATAGTCATTGTAAAATTGTAAAAGACTCGTTATTTTAAATGAGTCATTATTGTATAAGATTCAATATGCCTACAGTTCAAGAGGCATTGTTGGGAGGTATAAGTGTCATTGTTGGATAATGTTATGCTTGGGTTGCAAGTCATGGTGTGATTAGGTGACTGGTCTAGTTCAAGAAAATAATTGTGAATCATATTGTATCATGGATCATTGTCCCCTGTACAGGATTCCACACTCTTATCTTATTTATGATCATTATAGGGTGGCATGGAGGTGCTAGGTTGGTGCATGAAGTCACCTACAGGTTGGAGCCTATGAAAAATTGAGGGTGGTAGGTCAGTCTAGGATGTCGAGTCATCCATTCAGTTGATTATTGAAGAAACCACAGAACTGGGGTGTCATTCTAGTGGGAGCTAGAGAAGAATTCTTTTCTATAATTCTATTAAGTTGTACCTTTCTTTTCAGTTGGGGTTGAAAATTAAATAATTTATTAGCAAAATGTTCGGTGGTTTTTGAACCAGTGGGTGTTTTACACCTAAAATACATGTGCTTGTTGTGTTCTATTGTTTGATGTTGTTACTAGATAAACATAAAGAATAATTGATAACAAATATTGATTCACCCTGCCCCCCCTCTCAGTATTTCTAACAATTGGTATCAGAGCTTGGTTCCTTGAATAGAAGTCTAACAATTGGAAGGATATCATGGAGTATACTAAGAATAGAGTTCATATGTTCAATGGAAATAACTAGGCACTTTGAAGTGGAATAATGCTGGTTCATTTGGTGGCACAAGGATATGAAATATAGGAACTCCTTGAAAAATGCTTTACAATGACCGAGGATGAACAAGGTAATAAAAATATGGTATATGATGCAAAGGCTAAAGGTTTCATTATTAGTGGGCTTAATGAATCTGTCTATATTAAGGTACTGAGTTGAAAAAATTCTAACAAAGTGTGGGGCAAGCTTCAAAATATATTTGTAGGTGACTCAATCGTGAAAGAAGAAAAGCTTCCAATTTACGGGGAAAATTTTTAGAAACTCAAAATGTAGCAACATGAAAATAAGTATGCATACTTATGGTGTGTTTATGAAATAAAAAATGCAATGGATGGTTTGAGAGAGCCCAACGACATGAAAATTGTTGTCCGAAAAATCCTTAGAACCTTGCCGACAAGATTCAACCCAAAAGTATTTGTCTTGGAATATGGTTCGAATCTAACCAATCTCAGCAAAGATGAATTGCATGGAATTCTTAAGGCATATGAAATTAGGATAGAGGAAGAGGATGACATATCTGATATAGAAATAAAATATGTCGCATCCAAGAAGACTATTAAGGACAAGCATACTCCAAAAAGTGAAAAATTGTAGTTTTAAGGAAGAAGGAAAGGGAGAAGATGAAGAAGAATTTTTAGATCAAGAATTTGCCCACTTCACCTGAAAAATGAGAACATGTACGGGGAAATTCCAAGGTAAACTTCCATTGATATGTTTCGATTGTGGTTAGGTTGGGAATTTGCAGCCAAGTTTCCTCACAAAAATGAGGTTGTTACGAAAGGAAAGAAAGGTCTAAGGAAGTTCAACAAGCAAGGAAAGAAGAAATGGTTTAAGAATAGTTTCTTCTCCAAAGAAGATAGCTCCTCATCTAATGAAGAAATCGATAATGAAGAAGAAATCAATGGAAGAGTATTTTTATATGGCCAAGCATAATAAGCAAGAAGTATCTGATGAAGAAGGAGAAGAAGAAGAAGATATGACTAAGGTTAAATCTCAAAACAAAGTGATCAAGGTTATGAAAGAGCTCAAGAACGAGAAGAAGCATGTCAACACTCTTCAAGATGAATCAAATATAGAAAGGGAACATGTCCTAAATCTTAAAATCACGGTTGAAGAATAAAAACAAGTTGAAGAATCGCTCAGGGACGAATTAAAGGAAAGGAAAAAGGAAAGAGAAGCATTGGAATATGAAATAGTTTCTCTACGAAAGAAATAAAAAAATGGAAAAAATCTTCAAAACTACACCAATAGCTCCAAGGAATTTGAGGAAATCATCAACAATAAACAATCAAATAGTGACAAGACTGGTCTTAGTTACAAAGAAAAATCTGGAAAGTAGCCATGCCCTTTTATGAAAACAAAATAAGATGGATATGCAAAATATAACAAGCAGGTAGACCTCCTAGCCAACTCAAGAGATCAGGACTTAGATAAAGAACCATGGAAGAAAATTCGTTGAATAATATTTCCTCCTAGGAATGAACCTATCTTCTATTGTCATTGTTATTCATGTGGAAGATTTGGACACAGAGCTATAGAATGTCATAGCTATGCTTGGAATAAATAAAGTTTTAGGAGATATTTCATAAATGGATATTTCGAAAATTAGTAGAATATTAACAGATTTGATCATTTGAGAGATGATGTCCAATGTTACAAATGTAATAATTTTTTATACCTCACTAAAGATTACAGACTTGGGAGTTCTTCAAAGGAATTCTCACAAAAACATAATGAAAAAATATGGAAAAAGAACAATGAAAAATGTGTTATCACTCTCAAGGCTAAAAGCAACAGAAACATTTGGTCTTTTGATAGTGGTTTCTCAACTCATATGACTGGAGATAGGAATAAGTTCATATCATTGAAGGAAAAAAAGGATGGAACAATGTATTTTGGAAATGACAGTTCTTCAAACATCATAGGATTTGATACAGTCATGCTAGGAAGAAAGAATGCATTAGCGAAATATGTATCGTTGGTTGAAAATATGAAACACAATATGCTCGGTGTTGGAAAAATGTGTGACCAAGGACACATGATGCTATTTAACTCTAAGAAATGTGAAATGAGGAAAGGAAAGTTCCTTAAAATCATGGCTATAGCAAACAAAGCTCCAAATGAAATATATATTTTAGATGAGAGACCTAAAGGGTGCTTTTTGGTGAAAGAAGAATAAAGTTGGTTATGGCACAAATGAATGGGATATAAATTTCGACAATTTGGTCAGGATCAGCAAGAAGGAAGCAGTAAGAGAAATGCCTAAAATTTCGAAACCTAGCAATATGATATGTGAATCTTATGGGCATGGAAAGCCGAAAAAATTTGAGTTCAAGACAAAATAAAAATTTTCATGACGTCCATTGGAATTAGTACATACTGATCTATGTTGTCCTATGAGAACAAAAGGTTTAGATGGAGAACTATATTTTATGTTTATTATGGATGATTACACTAAAATGACAACCACTAGCTTCTTAAACAAAAGTATTGAGGAATTCGAGTGTTTTAGAATCCACAAGGAATTGGTCGAAAATGAAACTGATTTTAAGGTCAAATTTCTGAGATCAGATAATGGCAGAGAATTCACTTGCAAGGTATTTCAATAGTACTATGATGAAAATGGAATAAAAAAGAAATTTTCAATAGCTAGAACACCACACCAAAATGGGGTTGCTAAAAGAAAAAAACAAAACCATACAAAAAATGACGAGGACGGCGTTAAATGACTCAAAATTAGATGATAAATTCTAGGTTCAAGAAATCGATACAGTTGTATTCATTATAAACATAATTTTTCTAAGGATCAATTGTAACATGAATCCATATGATTTATGGAAAGGAAGACTGACTAATTTCAAATAATTCAAAATATGTGGAAGCAAATGCTACATTAAAGGGGAAGATAAAAAATTGGGCAAGTTCGATTCCCATTTCAATGAAGGTATTGTAGTTGGTTATTCATGCAAAAGGAAGGCTTATAGATGATAAAATTTTAGGTGAAAAAAAAATTGTGTAAAGCATACATGTTACTTTTGACAAAGATTGTGTTACCAAGGATGACAATGAGATTGTCCCTTCAAGAAAATCTGAGGGATCTGAGGGAGAATTCATGAAGGACAAAAAGGAAGCTCCAAAAGAAGACCAATCAAATAAGGAAACAACAATTAACCAACAAGAAATAAGAAATGATCAGTAGGATATACAAGAAAATTCTTCAAGAGCTTTAAAATAATGGTGTCAAAATAATCATCCGTCAAATCAAATCATCGAAAACATAAATGAATGAATTGTAACCAAAATAAGTCGATAGCTTCGTTCATCACAACAAGTGCACCTTGTTTTTTAGCAACTTAGGAGCCTAGAAATTTGGTTGAAGCTAGTAAAGAAGAACACTGGGTAGCAACTATGAATGAAGAACTCAATAAAATTGAGAAGAACAACACCTGAGAATTGGCTACATGACCAAAGGATAAAATTTTTATTAGAACTAAATGTGTCTTTAGACAAATATTGAATGAGGATGGAAAGGTTACCATGAATAAGGAAAGATTAGTCAACAAGGGATATGCACAAGTTGAAGGAATTGATTTTGAAGAAGATTTTTCTCCCATTGCCAGAATGGAAGCTATCAAAATGTTTCTCACTTATGCATGCTCGAGAAATATCAAGGTCTATAAAATGGATGTTAAGTCAGCCTTTCTAAATGGTGAAGTGGAAGAATACCTTTACATTAAACAACCATAAGGTTTTTTTCTCTCTCAGAAGGAAGACTATGTTCGCAGATTAAAGAAGGCACTATATGGTCACAAGCAAGCTCCTAGAGCTTGGTATGCTCATTTTGATGGATATCTACATCAACAGGGATTCAATAAAGGAAGCACTGACAACAATATCTAGGTGAATGTGGACTAAGATAACCTAATAATTATTGAGGTATATGTCGACGATATAAATTTTGGAAGCAATGATGATAGATTATGTAAAAAAATTGTCATAAAGATGGAAATTGAGTCTGAAATGTATCTACTTGGTAAGTTGATATACTTTTTAGGGCTTCATATATCTCATAGGGGTAAAGGAATATTTATATATCAAACCAAGTAAATCAAGGAAATTCTCAAGAAATACATGATGGAATATTGGAAGCGTGTCCTTACTCTAATGGTAAGAGGTTGCAAGTTAAGTTTAGAAGATTTGTCAAAGGATGTGGACTAGAGGTTGTATAGAACTATGATTTGCAATCGTCTATATGTGGTATCTTCTCGACCAAATGTAATGTAGACAGTTGGACAAGTAGCAAGATTCCAAGTAGCACCAAAATAATCTCATATTATTGCCATCAAAATAATTCTCCGATAGCTTAAGGGCACAAGAGAATATGGTTGATGGTATCCCAAAAGAAATAATCTAGTTATCCAAGATTATATAGATGCAGATTGGGAAAGAAGTATTGATGATCGAAAGAGTATCAGTGGAGCAACATTCTATCTTGTTGGTTTTCTTGTTTCATGGTTAAGTAAAATGCAGTCTTCAATCTCGTTATCCACAATAGAAGTAGAATATATCGGGGTAGCAGCTTATTGTACTCAATTTCTCTAGATGAAGAAAACTTTTCAAGATATTCAAGTCAAGTTTGATGAGCATATTCATATATTTTGTGATAACACCAGTGCCATCAGTATCTCCAAGAATCCTATGATGCATTCCAAAGAAAATCCCATTCTGATATAATATCATTTCGTTACAGATCAGGTCACCGAAATGAATATCAAGCTTGAATATGTTGGCATAAAGGAAAAAATGAATGACATATTTACCAAAACATTACCTCATGAATCATTTTAGTATCTTCAGCTAAATATTTATATTCTCCCAAGTTCTCATTAGACTCTTTCTCTTATCGAACTAAGTAAAAAAGGGGAGTTTATGTGTGTACAGGTCTACAAGATGACATTTTCCAAGGTGAGTTACCTTTTCCATTGATGAAAACGAGGGAGAGAATGTTGTATTGCGAGGTGTTATGATCGTAGGGGAAGTACTTGTGTTTCTATCAATTCCAAATAGGGATATTGTTGATCAGTGGTTTTCATTGATGTTAACCAAAGAAACACCAAGGGCTACCATGAAATTGCATGGGAATTTTGACTTCACATATTAATCTATTCAGAGTCAAGGTCTGTTTTCATGGATTACGCTTGTCTATATGTTTCTGTTGATATATGGCATTCCATGTAATTCTTCACAATTTTAGAGATATTTGTGTTTGAAGTTAGTAACCCTAGTTAGTGGGTTAAAACCACATGGAGTTTTGGCATGACACTGATCATTGGTTGTGGTCACTGAATAGTCAATAATTAATCATTTTTTAATCTCCTAAAATCCCTCCAATGTTTACTTGTTGAAGACCTTCTCAACCAAAGAAGTTATATAAATTTTGACCCTCATATCCTCCTGATGCAGGGATTTTGCCACTTAAAATAGGACATCGTGGCATTATCACTATAACTTCTTTTCTGCAAAGCTTCAAATGCTAAAAAAGAAACCGAGTTGAGATAAAATCTAGCTAAAGAGTGTGATTGAATTTTAGATATTTTTTCACTACTTTTTCAGAGATATCATCTCAGGAGGTTAGGTTTTTTGACGGCTGCCTAATTTCATGTCAAATAGGTGACCTTGGGAAATTTTTCATAACTTTCTCTCTGGGCATCAGATTCAAATTTCGTAAAATGTGATAGAAACAGGACAAAATTTAGTTTGTTGGATATCATTTTTAGGACCGAAGGTTGAAACTGTGACACATGGAACTTCCTACAAGTTCTCGCTACTGAAAAGTCTATAATCAGGTCATTATAGGAGATTTGGCATAAATATTTATTGAAGAATCCAATATTGATCAGACATACGGGGTTGGAAAGAGGGACTAGAAGGTTACCACAAGGCGCAATTTTAGACCTTGGAGATTAATAATTATATAACTATAGTAGATTCAATATCTACATTCTAGAAGGAAAGAAAAAATATTTATTCAAAGATCACTACAGTAAGGACAACACATCAACCATCAAGGGTAAGTATGCTACAAGAAGGTATGTATGGTTAGTGTTTGAATTGTAATTTGAATATCATCTTTCATGATGCAGCTGAAGGGCTACAAAACCCACATTCTCCACTATGGATGCATATGAAAATGCGTGGTTCATTTATCAACCAACATAATATCCAAATTGAGAAAATTTTAATACGGAAGCTTACCCTTTTTAAAACCTATGGTTAAAACGATAGAATAAAACCCACTTCATGAAATTGAAATTAATATTTCAATTTTGGAATAAAACCCAGAATATAAATCTTCATATGTGACCTCAAACTTTGGTTAAACCCCCAAAGAAAATCTTCGGCCACAGCATACCAATTCACCATGTATTTGAACCCACACGAACATTTCATTTATTTGAAAGTCTGACTTTGGGTAAAACCCAAAGCACTACATACATTAATATTCTCCCCACAACGTATCATTTCATTGTATATTCGAGCGCACACGAACACATATTAAAACCAAAGTGCTATTGCTATATCTAGGTCCCACACTTACCTTCCACCATTCATCAAATCCAATTCCTGTTAATTCATCATGCTCCAACTCAATGTTTTCCACTATAGATCCACACCTTTATCGACCTTTGCGTTAATTCCAGCTGTGAACACTGTAGGATCTCTGACGATCCTGATCGGATGGATATCGCATTCAATTGGGATTCGAACTTTAATGACTAAATTTTTCGTGAAATGGGTTGTATTAGAATTCTGCCTGTTGCTACGTGTCACTCATTGACCACTATTGCGTTCAATTCAGGATTTACCACTTACCGTTTATTCTCCATGCGAAAACCAAATGTGGTTTTATAAAATGATTTTCACTATTCACTTATGCCATAACTCATAGTTCCACTTTAACTCATGGTTCCACCTTACTCTGTCGACCAAATCTCCTCTCGCTTGCTCTTTCTGGACTCTGGTTCCATTCCACACAAATGCAATTCATTTGTTTTAGGATTCCACTTTCATATTCAAACCTGCACTCTTTCGCATGCTTGTTCAAACAACTATCGATTTATTTCACTACATTGTGAATTTGATCGATCTGACATCTCCATCATTCCAGAATCAAGAAACCTGGGTTACAAAGGAAATCGACCCTTTTTCAATTTCGACAAGGTTTATTACAGAATTTTCAACTCCTGATTTTAAACAGGGCCACGGTTCCATCCAATATTCACAATCTTCAAACCCTCTCTGCATTCATTCCATGCACTGCTTATTCATCTTCTGAGGTTCTCATACATCGATTTCCATTTTAGTAAAAACCTTAAATGTGACTACAAACCCTGATCTCACTGTACTATATTTACACAACAGAACGTGCAATAATCCCTTCCTGAAATGCTTCATATGATGTCAATCCCATTTCAAACATCCAGGCAATTTATTACCTCAATTTAAAATCCAAGTAATTCCTTTAATATCATCGATCCATTCTGTTGATCGACACTAATTTCCTCAATCAATTCCACACAAGATTCAACATTAAACACACAATCTCATACATTCATAATTCTTGTAACCCAATTTCATCTACAGACCATATAACTTAGAAATGAAAACTGAACTCAGAAATGAGTTCTCTATATTAACACACAGTAATCACATGGGAAATTCTTCCTCTCTGGCCATATATTCCATTAGTGGCCTTTTTTTCTACAGCTCGTAGGCTTCAACCCCTATATGTCTACCTCCACTACTCTCTGCTCTTTTTCCTTGAGGCTTTACAATTTATAGAAAAGATGATGAACCAATTTAGGTTCCTATCCTCTATTATCTCAACAAAATCCTCCAAATCCTCAAAGTCCTAAAATCTATCCTTTATCCGTAAAAATCCTTTCAAACTCATAACATCATAGAACCAATTCCACTTTAGGAATTATAATTAAATTTCAAATCTTGCTTTCCCTATGGAATCTAAACTATCTTAATTCTCTCATGTTATCCAATCATTTGGGAACATTTACAAATTTCTCTCAATTCCTATTCTAAATGTCACTCAAAAACATTAATAATTACATAATAAATAAATATTCTCTTGAAAACATAAGAACCATATGTCTATCAAAATAAAAGGGATTTTCTGAGCCCAATGCTCCTGCTTTGGACTCCCAAAGTTAAAAATAATCATGATCTCCTAATCATCTGCTTTTAATCTTTGTATTCCTGGATCCCATACTCTGTTTTTCTATTTTCCATAAGCTGCATTGTCTTAATCATTCTTCAACTGCACTTTTCAAGGTTTCCATACTTTATTCTACATCTTTCCACATGCTATGCTTTCACATTCTTCTATTGTCTTTCTCTTGTTGTTGTTGCTTCTTTTCTTTCCTACCTTATTCTTCTTCTGAGACACTTTCACCATTAGCCTTCTTATCAATTCAATTTCTTTGTCTAATATATCTTCTGACTGCTGAGTACTTCTACCTTTTGATTGATGAATTTCTATTCTTACTGCCACCCTTTCATCCTTATAGTCTTGCTTTTTGCAACTGATAACTTCTTCCTAATTGTCACTTATGACAATTTCTTTGTTTTCTGACTTCAATAATTCCTTGGACTGGTATTTAATTTTCCATTCATTGTCATCTTCTTTTATTTTCTTTAATTTGTTCCACTGGACCAAACATTCTTTAGTCTTTTCATCAGTACCTGTAACCATAAAACAATCATCAAAATTATAAGACTTTTGCATCTCTTCTTCCTTTGGCAACCTTTCAATTTACTGCTCTGACATTTTCTCCTTTATTAGCACATTAGTATGTTGATTCCAAATCTTCAAATAATTCTCGAGACTGTTAGCTAATCTCTCTTCTACACCATCCATTTCAGGGATGTTTCTTTGCTCTGGTTCATAAAAATGAACTTTTTCATTCTCATTTACCTCTGACTTTACAACCTTAAAACTTATTCTCTATGTTTCTAGCCTTTGCTCCAGAATACTTAACTCATGCCACAAATCTGTCATCTCACCTGAGAAAATATTTGTACAATATTCACTACCTTCTTCTTTATCATAAGTCAAGTTTCCTAGTGACACTATCTCTTCATCATTCATCAAAATATAATTCTGATCTCCCATCTCTGAAATAATTTTAGTTGTTTGTCCATCACTCTTCTTTTGGCCATTTAAAAAAATCAATTTCTCATTGTCATTATCAATAACGAATTTCTCATCTTCAGACATAATTGTCATATCTCCATTGAAACAATTATTTTCACAAAACAAGGAATCTATGAATTCCTTTTGTTGCAATAATTCAATTTGGTCTTCATCTGAAAGATAATCATCATCATATTTTTCTTCGCAACTTTTAGCTTCACTCAATACAGTTTCATCATATAAATTGTCTTCTTCAATACCTGCATTCACACACAACTTGTTAGTTTTAAAACCATAAGACCTTATGGTCTCATTTGATGATTTAATCACCAAATCCTCTTGCTGTTCCAAGTCCTCTATACAATTCAGAAATTCTTCAATGGTATTTTATTCAATCCCCTCAAGCTTTTCAATTGATTTCTTAAATTCCAACTTTTGGCCATCTTCATAAGTTAAATTTCCTCTACTTTCAATATGTTGAAAAGTAAAACTTTTCCCCAACTATGTATGGACATTTTCAAAAGATTTGGCTATCCCATTTTCTTCCTTTATGACAATATCAGTAGTTTGTCCTTCTCCACATTTTCTTCCTGCAAACATACAAAATTTATCATATTTAAAATCATTCGACCTCTTGGTCTCACTTGACTTTTCAGTCTTCATTTCTTCCTCCAAATAATCATTCATTCTAAGTAATTTTTCCTTCACGTTACAATTTTTCATTTTCCCTTTCTTCATCTATAGCTTATGCCACTTTATCTTTCTTATTACAAGGAAACCACTCCTCTAGTCTTCCTTCATCATAATTTTAAATTTATTAAATTTTTCTCTTATCTTAGTTAACTCTCTCTCATAATCTTCCTTCCTTAACTATCCTTGTATGCCATTTGTCTTGGCATATTATTTCTTCACTTTAATTCTATTATGGTCTCTCTCAGAACCTCTACCATTTCTACTATGACTATCAGTAATCATTTTCCCCTTCATTTCTATCTTCCTGAGTTCCTCACTCATTCCTCATGAGTTTTACTAAAGCCTCTGAAATAACAGGTCCTCCTTGTTACAACTTACCTCACCAATCCTTTCCTCTGGACTTGGTCTTTTGGCAAGCACTCGTCCTCTATCTTCTAGAACCTCTTTTTCATTCCTCTCTACTCTTTCTAGGCTTCAAATCATGTGCACCCTCTTAAGAACACAACTGTTCTTTTTATCCAACCTCTGTTGGAGTTCCTCAAGGTTCTGCCACATTCTTGTTTCTGTTGGAAACCTTACTGGCTTCCCTCATCACTGCTATTTAAAGCTATGATCTTCTTTCTGAGATGCTCCTCAATTGTCTGCAATCTGCATTCTTAAAACATAATCTTCAAACAAAATTAAAATTCCTCACCTTCAAGGTTTGTTTCAACACCCACTTGTAATTGCTTCTGCAAATTATTCCAATATTCTGTTACACTGCATACTGTCTATCAGATCCAAATATGATCTCTTTTTCTTTTTTTCCATCACCATTATGCCTATATTCACATCTTTCAAAACATAACTTGCTAAATCTTCAAAGAACATTTGCTTTTAAATCCAGATTCTGCAAATATGAATTTCCTCATTATCATACTTCCACTGCATATCTGCTCAAATCTACAATTACTGTCAATCAGATTTAAAATCTAAGCTTCCTTATTTCCTTCATCACACATGCATTCTAATTTAATTTAAAAAAATTCTTTAACTTTCAAAAGAGCTCTTCCATATCTGATACCACTTGATGCAGCCTAAGCTGCCAAGAACCCACTTGTCCATATAAAAAATCACTCAACCCAAACATCTGCAATATTCTTTAACTTATGCATGGCCACATTCATATAAACCCAAATAGTGATAATCACTCATGTGGCTTCAAACTTTGGTTAAACCCCAAAAGAAAATATTTTGCCATAGCATACCAATTCACCATATATTTGAACCCATGTGAACATTTCATTTATTTAAAAGTGCGACTTTGGGTAAAACCCAAAGCACTACATACATTAATATTCTCCCCACAGCTTATCGTTTCATTGTATATTCGAGCCCATGTGAACATATATTAAAACCAAAGTTCTATTGCTATATATGGGCCCCACACCTACCTTCCACCATTCATCAAATCCGACGCTTGTTAATTCATCACACTCCAACTCAATGCTTTTCACCGTCGATACACACCTTTATTGACGTTTGCGTTAATTCCAGTTACGAACACCATCAGATCTCTAACGATCCCGATCGGATGAATATCACATTCAAATGGGATTCGAACTCTAACGACTAAATTGCACATGAAATGGACTGTATTAGAATTCCACCCATTTCTAGGTGTTACTCATTGACCACTACCGCGTTCAATTCAGGATTTACCACTTACCATTTATTCTCCACACAAAAACCACGTGTGGTTTTATAAAACTATTTTCACTATTCACTTGTGCCATAACTCATAGTTCCACTTCAACTCATGGTTCCACTTTACTATGTCAACCAAATATCCTCTCTCTTGCTCTTTCCTGACTTCTGGTTCTGTTCCACACAAATGAAATTCATTTTTTTTACAATTCTATTTTCATATTCAAACATGCAGTCTTTCGCATGCCTGTTCAAACAACTATCGATTTATTTCACTGCATTATGACTTTGATCGATCCAAAATCTCCATCATTCCAGAATCAAGAAACCCTCTCAGGTTACGAAGGAAATTGACCCTTTTTCAATTTCGACAGGGTTTATTACAAAATTTTCAAGTCATGATTTCAAACAGGGCCAGGGTTTCATCCAATATTCACAATCTTCAAACCCTCTCTGCATTCATTCCACGCATGGGTTATTCATCTTCTGAGGTTCTCATACACCGGTTTCCATTACAGTAAAAACCTTAAATGCAACTACAAACCCTGATCTCACTGTACTATATTTACACAATAGAACATGTAATAATCCCTTCTTGAAATGCTTCATACGATGTCAATCCCATTTCAAAATACATCCAGAAAATTTATTACCTCAATTTGAAATCTAGGTAATTCCTTTAATATCATCAATCCATTCGGTTGATCGATGCTAATTTCCTCAATCAATTCCACACAAGATTCAACATTAAACACACAGTCTCATACATTCATAATTCTTGTAACCCAATTTCATATACACACCATATAACTCAGAAATGAAACCCGAACTCAGAAATGAGTTCTCTGTATTAACACACAGTAATTACATGGGAAATTCTTCCTCTCTAGCCTAATATTCAATCAGTGGCCTTTTCTCTACAGCTCGTAGGCTTCAAACCCTATCTGTCTACCTCCACTGCTCTTTGATCTTTTGCTTTGAGACTTTACGATTTATACAAAATATGATGAACCAATTTAGGTTCAGATCCTCTATTATCTCAACAAAATCCTCCAATCCTCAAAGTCCTAAAATCTGTCCTTTATCATTAAAAATTCTTTCAAACTCATAAAATCATGGAACGAATTCCACTTTAGGAATTATAATTAAATTTCAAATATTGCATTCCCTATGGAATCTAAACTATCTTAATTCTCTCATGTTCTCCAATCATTCGGGAACATTTACAAATTTCTCTCAATTCCTATTCTAAATGTCACTCAAAAACTTTAATAATTACATAAGAAATCAATATTCTCTTGAAAACACAAGACCCCTATGTATATTAAAATACAAAGGATTTTCTGAGCCTAATGCTCCTGCATCATTTCACATGTGTTTTTTAGGATAATGTAAGTATTTTTTATGCATGTTTGATTGGGTTTTTTTCATAAATGTTGAACATATTTACATTTGAATTTTGAATATTTCTCTGACATATTGTTTGCAAAATAGTGTAAGTATTTTTTTTGTATATTGGTTTGATTCTTGTTCATTAATGCATGTACAAGAAGGAGGACACCATAGGACAACCCAGACAGATACTAGAAGGATAATACAATGTGAAAGCACCATTACTTGAAGAAAGCACAACAATACCTTAGAAAATACTAGTGTTCAAAGAAGTAGTGTCAAGTAAAGTATCAGGTCGTATCAAAAGTAAGTATTATAAAAATAATCATTGTAAAAATTTAAAAGAGTCATTATTGTAAAAGATTCAATCTTTCTAGAGTTGGAGAGGAATTTTTGGGAGGTATAAGTGTCATTGTTGGATAATGTTATTGTTGGGTTGATGGTCATAGTGTGATTGGGTGATTTTTCAAGCTCAAGAAAATCATTGTGAAACATATTTTATCATGGATCATTGTCCCTAGTAAGGGAATCCACACTCTTGTCTTATATATGATCATTATAGGGTGGCACGAAGGTGCTAGGTAGGGACATGAAGTCACATACAGGTTGGAGTCTGTGAACACTTCAGGGTGATAGGCTGGTCTAGGATGTTAGGGCATCCATTCAGTTGACTATTGAAGAAACAAGGGCATTGGGGCTTCCTTCCTGTGGGAGCTAGAGAATAATTCTTTTCTAAAATTCTAGGAAGTTGTACTTTCCATTTCTATTGGGGCTAAAGAATAAATAGTTTATTAGAAAATCATTCGGTGGTTTTTGACCCGGAGGGGGTTTTCCACCTAAAATTCGTGTGCCTATTGTGTTCTATTGTTTACTATTGTTACTAGATAAAAATAAATAAAAATTGAAGATTAATTAATGCTCTAAAAATATTTAAAAGTGCTAATTGGTAAGAAATACTGATTTACCCCCCCCCCCCCTCACTCTTAGTATTTCTAACAGATTTCCAAATATTTTTATAGACTATAATTATAACAATTAAAACCAAACATTTTTTGGACTTTTGGGAATAAGACTATCCTTGCCATGATTCAACTCATCGACTAATGAGGCCATGATTTAACTTGGTAGGTTCATGATATTATCACCTTTATGTATTTTTCATATTTGGAAAGTATTGAAGGTTGGAAAGTGACTTCCTCAACATTAGGGTTTCCACCCGGTTGGGAGCTTAAAACAAGTCCTTTTCCATTGAAAATGGTGGGTCAAACTAGGGATAAAGGGACCAATTTCCCATATAAGAAAGTTTATATAACAAAATAAATGAGATGAACACTAGCGGGGTGATTTATTGTAATGATAACATAAATTAAAACTAATATAACTACTTACTGGGATTTCATTCATTTATATGATTAAGGAAAATAATTACACAAGAATGAAATAATATAGATAATTTCATACTTAATGAATATAAGAACATTTAAGAAAGTAAATAAGTTTAATTGATTCAGTTTATGAAGAAAATTAATCACATAAAACATCTCTAAGTCTCACACGTAATAGCATATCATTCAATATATTATATCAATAGTAATAAGAACATATATCACTTCAATGCTAATCAGAATGAAACTAATAGAAAGAAATCATTTTTCAAAAATCTCAGAAACATAAAAAAATCAATACATAGATAATAGTACCCATTGCATCATAAATTTAGATCTGAAAAGAGAGCCTCAAGGTTCAGACTTTCAATTAGATAAATTTCTTTCAAACAATAGTGTAAGTTCCAAAAATAGTCTTCTCCAAATTCTGGACCCCTTTCTAAATGCATGAAAGGGGTTTAAATACTAATTAACATTATAAAAATATAAGAATTGTAAAAGAAGCCTTCTAAGATTACTCTAAAGTATAAAACTATAAACTTGGAAAATAAAATGCATAAGTTGTAATAGTCTATGACTGCTTCGTATATTCACTCTCTAGATGATCTTTGAGTTGGCATGCTTTTTCATAGGTTGGAGGTGGCGGGGATGAATTGGTTGCCTTCTCATATGTCTTGTGAATATTTCATCGTTCAGTGTCAGAAGAAACTGCGCTACTGCATTAGAGAGGAACCCCAACATTATCAATTGGTTATGAGGCTTAATCAAAAAGTACTAGTAAATCTCCATATTTAACCTTGTTAGATTTTCTATGTCAACAACTTTTTCATTTCATGTCCCTTTCCAGGACTACATTAGGAAATTACTATCTAGAAAGGTATCTTTTGATGCTTCATGAACTAGGTTGGCTTGGAGAGAATATTTTATATGCTCAAAGATGTTGGAAGATAAATTCTTAGCTCTGATAATAGCTAGTTCAACTCTCTTCATTTTAATATACTAATCTCCAAATATTATATATTCAATTGATTATTCAGGACGAGGGAGATCAGTCGCTCTAACCTATGCAATGGCATGCCAATATATGTATTTTGACATCTTCTCATCAATTTCTTCATAATAAGTTCTCAGATTGGAAATATGAGTAACAAACTAACCGCTGGTCCTAACATGCTCTTGAATTTTATTATACTTCTGATAGAAAACTTCTTGTTGTGTTGCCAGTAATGCCTCCAACTCTATTTCTTCTTTCTTTACTTCATTAATTTCAAGATTTTCCTAGATCTTTTCAATATTTTGCGACATTTGATGAATTATTTGATTTATTTATTTAATTTCATTTTGAAGTTTGAGTTTGAGACCTTCAAATTTTTGTTGCATATTATTGATGCTTGATTGAAGCTTCTGCTTGATCCTTTGATTTTCATCAGAGAAAACTTGCCCCATTTGAGCAATTTTCTGGTCCTATTCTATAATCAATGATTCAACCCCTGCTACCTTATCAATCGTTGCATTTGCATAAGCCCCTGCAAGTTGAGATAATATATTAATTTCTTTCCCTCAAGATGATTGGGTTCCTTTCCAAAGGACTCGCATTACTGTAATTAGTTTTGACTCTATAGGCAGTTTTGGATGTTCTTCCATCTTTCGCTTCTTCTTTGACCTGGTCATGATAGCTTTATATTTTGGACTACAAAACACATCCAATGGAGGTACCTCTTCAAATTTTAGGACTTTTTCAGTAGTCGGCAAGGCCGAGATGATTTCCATATCTTGGGTTGGTGTTTATTCTGGTTTCTCTTTTGTATAATTGTGTCCTTGGATCTCGTTTTTATCAAGAATAATTCTGGAAACCTCTGCAGTGAAAGAGGTTTCTCTGATTTCTTCTGGATTCTTGGAGTTGGACTCTTGGAGTTATCTATATCAACAGAAACATGTTGCATAATTGACTCACATGTATTATTTGTGTAAATTGTGACACCTATAATAAGCATGGTTTCTGACTGAACTGAATTTTGAATGACAGTGGTATCATTATCTAACAGTTCTTTCTCGAATTCTTCCCAATTTTGGATGAATTTATCATCCCGTTGAACATTAGCGATTTCTTATTATTGAAATAGTCCTGGTACTTGTGAATTCATTGCAGCTATAACCTATTCTACCTTCATCTCTAGTGTGTGAAACAAATAATCTAGAAAATG
Source organism: Pinus albicaulis (assembly GCA_034641835.2). Classification (NCBI taxonomy): domain Eukaryota; kingdom Viridiplantae; phylum Streptophyta; class Pinopsida; order Pinales; family Pinaceae; genus Pinus; species Pinus albicaulis. Next base: position 3,421,157 of record MU968420.1, on the reverse strand, counting down.
GGCATTTTTGTGTTCTCGATACATTTTGAATCTTAAAAAATCTTCCAAGCTAAACCTTTCAGCTGCTTTTTGCTGAAATGTTGAAAATTTGTGAATTTATTCAAACATATCATCAAATCTATCAAGCTTGCTTGGAAATGTTTGCATATTGACCGAGTTCATTATTTCTCTAGCAATAATGTAGGAATCATAAATTCTATTAGGTAACACTAGAAAATTTAAAGGTTTTAATCGATAAATTTCAAGGCATGCATGCTTGAAATTGTCTAGGGCATATGAATCACAGGAAAAAGGAAAACTTTGGCAAATGGTCTTTTTGGCATATTTCAAGGTTTTATTCAAATCATTACCAACTGTTTGATAAGAAATTTCTTTGGCCAACAATTTTTCTAGTATATACCAAGGTAGGACATGAGGATGGTCATAACTTCCTAAAATATGGATGTATGTAAAATTCTCTTCACCAAACCACCTACCTACATACTTAAGACTCTTATTGGTTTCGGGGTGACTCTAGGGATTTTTCTTTCAAAAATGACTTGGAAGACTAGGGGCATTATGTCATTGCATATTATGAACATGTGAGAATGATATTTTTACTCCCACAAGAAATATAATTCTACGTATATTGGGTTTCAAATTCTCTGGTCCATTTCCATGCTAATGATAAAAATTCAAAGGAGAAATAGATTGTGTCTAAGATATAGTAACTCATATAAAAAGGAGAGTCTGCATGGGGTGGGTCATTTCGATTTTCTCTATATGTTGTGATAAATCTTATCAAATTATCAAAAATAATAGTAGCCCAATCTAGAATATATCTATCAGAGGCTACCTCTATCAAGGGTGTCAAATTCTTTTTAAACTTGGTTGTATTTAAAGATCCAAAGAGACGACATATCATTGCAGCTATTTGAGAGAATGGCCTTTTAGGGGAGATGAATAAATACATACCTTTATCGTCGTGCTTATGCCGGTCAGGATCATTTCTCCATTCTTTAATTATAGACGTAGGATGGTCATTTTTGTGCATGAACTCTTGAAAAATTTGGGTGTCATATCTCTTCTTGGGTTCTGGAAATTTATGCATATTCTTCAAATCTGATGGCCTGAGAGAGCCAATGACAGTTCTGCCTCGAGCAACAAATTTCCTATCTCTAATATCTACATTATCCAACACCCATTTCAGTAATTCAATGTATGGAAACATATTAGGACAATAAAAAATTATGTGAAGAAAATAATTAGAAGTGTTTTTCCATGATTATAAATAATTGGACAAATTTTCGTTGACCACAAATTTCCTATACATAATTACTTGCATTTTTTCATTCTCGAACAACTTATAGATCCTTTCCCAGCTTGAAGAACCAATTTCTAGGTTGCATGTAGTATTCGATATTGGGGAGTGATTTCATTTTTTTCCTCTTGCTATATGACTAATAGTGATGGGGTGGCAGATTTCCTTCATGCTTTAATTAACCTTAACATACTTTTATGCTTAAGTGTTTGGAATTTCCCTGTTAAAAAAGAAAACCAAAGAGGATAAGATGAAATCACTTGGAATGATTTTAACTATACTGTCAACTTAACTCATGCATAATGGGAAATCCTTGGTATTAATATTTGAAATAATTACAAATCAATTACAAGCTTCGAGATCACAAAACACCAGTATAACCATTAAATTGACAAGCATGGGTTCGTGTGATTTTACAGATGTTATCAAATTGGAATTTGTTGATTGGAAATTTTGGTTGGTGGTGAGTTATATCACTTGAAAGTAATCTGTGAAACATGAAGTACAACATTGCGATAATTTGAGATGGGATGTGATATCGACATCTGTTAGATGACAGTTTCCGATGCTGACATCTGTTAGGTGATGATTTCACTAGTTAGCATTTCGGCGTTTCACAATTTGTAACTTCGTTTCTTGGATTTTAGCATTTGTGCTATTTTGGTGGATTGTTGTCCACAATTTCATTGATGTTTTCTCTCTTCTTTTATGCTTTTTAGGTTTGAGGGTTATTTTAGGTGTTTTCTTATTTTTTTAAAGCTTAATCTGATAAAATCATAACTTTAAGTCTTATTTCTAAAAATAAATATTAACCTAAATTTTTTTAAAGGGTCCCCTTTATCCTTTCCATTCTATTTTACTTTGGATAATGTGGAGTTCTCATAATACTACAACAGAAAGATATTTCTAACATGTGTCAACGGTTCGTTAGGTATTGGATTTCTTACACCCTTTTTAGATATGAGCAACACAAATATGATGCAACTCTTCCATAAAAGTGATCATAAAATCCATTTATTATCAATAAGCTTTAAAATTGTAACATTAAATAAATCTTAGGTGCAATTTATCATTGAAATGGGATTACAAATAATGCAACGAAAGAGAATATGACCACACTAACATTATTTTTTATGCACAGTAACCCATTGAACTTCATGATGTTTCTATTCACTCTCCTTTTTTTTTAAACGACAAAAAAAATAAAAATCTTTCATTATAAACGATCTTTCTCTTCAACCTCCCTGTACTTATTTTGTTCCCAAATATTTTGACAGTTAATGACATTGCACACATAGTGTGTTTGTAAAACAAATAGAGGCCTCCTTGATTTTTTTTCTTGTTAAAATAGCTGATTAACTCCCACATATAGATTTAAATATATTTATATAGTCAGGTTGAGTAAGTCAAGTTATGTGATAGATGAATTTCATAGTGTGTGCATGTCAAGCGAGTTGTTAGTTGAAAAGGATAAATACCATTTGTTGGGCCACTAATTTATATTTCTAGTATCACTTCTTAACATCCATTTTATCAATTTCTAATGTTATTTTATCACACTATTTCTAATAATTTATTATATAATTCCATTTCATAATTATTTATGCTCTTTTGGATAAATAATACTTTCTCTTGTTTATTTTAATAAATTAATGATTATTATGCATGATTTTGCTAATGATGGTTTATTATTTAATTTTTTATAACATCACTCACTGTTTTAGCCTCCAATATCTCTTCCAGACTACAGATTTGATCTTCGGCTAATAATTAAATATCCCAACTCAGAAATTCGCTAGGATAACAAGAGACAATTTTGCGTTGAATCTTTTGGGCAAACAGAGAAGAATATTGAAAATATGAGACATGGGTTTTGTGCAGAATGGACCAAATGAGGTTTTACATGAGAAAGTTTCAAAAATTTGGCCTTGGTTGAGAGAAACGCAAGGTTCTTTGAAGGAAAATTTTGAATATTTTCTGTTGTGGCCGTTTTCCAAATTGTCGCAATTGTAATTGCCAGATTTGACTTGTGCCAGCTGAATCTTGATGGAAAGATATTTCAGATCACATCTTGCTTATTGAGATTTTTTAATCAGTCTATTTCCCTTTGTTTTTTTTATATTTAAAAGGACACAAACTATAGAGAAGGGAGATAATGCATAGATAGAATGCATAAGGAGATAGCAGATAGAGGGTTGGTTATGCAAGGAATTGAGCTATGTAATAGAACATTATTTTAATGCATGATTAATTTCTTGTTACTTATATGAGTTTCTAAGTATATTTCAACCTTGATCAGAGAGTTGGGCCCACTCTCTGATTAGCTGCTACGTATTTCCTGTGTATTGTTATTTCTATTTCTTGTTTTGTATAATTTGCAATTGCTGTGAAAATAGACGTATTTTTTGATATTCTTATTTCTATGAGTGCATTATAAGCTTTAAGATTTATTACTGCCCATTCTTTAATTGTTGTTACAGTGATTTTTTCTTTGTTTGATTATCTAATCCATAATTGATATCATAATTTTGCTACTGTATCTGCACATACTATGCACATTAGCCTTGCCATAACCAATGCACCTGAAGTGATAATTAATGTGGCTAAGGGTTTGAATACTCATTCACCCCTGGAGACCAAGGTTTTTACACCATTTCCAGGGAGGCTAAAAAAGGTGCAAGAACACGATTCATATTGATTTAGGGATCAATATCTCATCCTAGGGAGGGAAATGCTACCATGCTCTAGGTCTTGAGAGTAGTTGTTCTTTTTTTCTTTTCGATTGATTTCTTAGGAAACAATCTCTCGTCCTAGGGAGGGAAATGCTACCCTGCTCTAGTTCTTGAGTGTTAGCTGCTTTCGTTTTCTTTGATTTTCTTTCTTCTGATTTCTTAGGGCCCAATCTCTCGTCCCATGGAGGGAAATGCTACCATGCTCTAGGTATTAAGTGTTAATTGCTTCTTTTTATTTGATTTTATTTTTGTTGATTTCTTAGTGCCTAATCTCGCGTCCTGGGGCGGGAAGTTTCACCCTACTCCATGTCTTGAGCTTTAAGAATTCTTTGAATATTTTCCTTTCTCTGGCTCTATGAACATTGATCTAAACAAAAAGGAAGAGGAAGACCCCCAAAACTCACATGATGTGGTCAAGGTAGAAAGCATAAACACAATCTGGAACCTAGTCAAGGAAGTTCACGATGTGACAAATATGGGAAATCAAGAGTATTTTGAAAGATGGTTTCACTATGTTGTTTTCTTGCAACATCACTCTACACTTCAGCAACTCTTGGCACCATCCTCAACAGGGAAGTTAGTCTCTCATACCCGTGTTTTTATTAATATACATTTTCAAATATGGGTATGTGCATACTTGAGGCCTTATTTCGAAAATGGCTTCATTGGAAGTGCTCTTATATGTAATTATATTTTATTTTTAAAAGTAGAGTAGTGTAGTGTAGAATATAGAATGAATAAAAAGATAAATAAATAATTTTTTTTGTATCGAAAAATAGTTATTTTTGTTGCAACACACTGTGAAAATTAACATCAGTGATCAATATTCAAATTTATTTATGTATGTAGATGCATTATATTTAAATAAAATTCCTGCAAACACTCATATTCATTTTGATCACCTTCTTGAAAATTTTCCTTAATTATTATTTCTTATGGCTTGCGGGCTAGAAAAAAGTTGGAACAGTCATGTTTTGATGGACCAAATGGATATATTTTCAAGACCTATTTCTATCCTACATATCCATTTATTTATACTTTCTAACCCAATTTTAATCGCTCAATTTGGATTTGAAATGAAAATTTAATGGCTAAAATAATGACAGGATGTCTAGTAGGCAGCTTAGGAATAGAGTTGGGAAAGTCCATTTTTGGAGGCCTAAATGACTAGATTTTGGAAACATGTTTCCATGGTATATTTCCCTATGAATTTAGTTTAAAACTCAATTTGAATCAATTTATTTCGATATCATAAGAGGAAGTTATGGCTAAAATATTGAGTGTTTACCATAAATCAACACCCTTGAAATTATGTTTTCCCGGTTATTCACTAGAGAATTTGACCCATAAATTAGTAATGCCTTAAAAACATATTTCTATTGGAGATATATAAATGAATATGATTTAATTTCTAATTTGAATCAGTTCAATCCATCATCAAATGAAAAATTTATGCTTAAAATATCAACTGTTGCTCTGATTTGGGAAATCGAAAATGAGTCAGTTATGCTGGTTGTTCTAAGAATATCGTATCATAGAATTTTTAAAAACCTATTTCTATTGGTGATATATCTTTGAATTATATTTTATTTTGATTTGTAATCACTTAAATAAGACGAAAAACAAAGAATTTATGATTGAAACACTGCTGGTTAGTATGGTCAACCATTGGTCTCCTACAAGTGACAAATAAATTTTGTTTTATTTATCCTTCTGTGGATTTGTTTTGCAGAGCAGCTACTTGTTATTTTTTGCATATTTTTTGGATTATGACAGCCTGATCACCTCTCTTCTTCCATTATTTCATGTTTTATTGCAGGTAGACACTCTTTTTTCACAGGTCCCAGGAGAATAAATGAGGTCAATTTATGAACAAGTGATTCTTAAAGACAATAATTATAAAAACATTTTCAAAGTTGTTTCCTCACACAGAGAAAACACCATGAATATTTTTCATCAATTAACAAATTTATAACATAAGAAATAGGGAGTTGACTTCTATTTGAAGATCCAAGTCATTTCCGACAAAGCATTTTTCCATTCATTCACCATTCACAAACAACATTGTTACAGCAAAAATCATAACAATTGTAACTTAAGTTATTTATTTATTTATTGGTTTTCAATAAAGAGTCATTTATTTTCTAATTTCTCTTATGTTTTTGCTTTAGGTATTTTTTACTTCAAAGTCACCATTTCTTTGTTTTCTTCTCAAAATAAAAGGAGCGAATTCTTAATTTTCACGATGTTGTTACTTCGGAATTTTTTTTTAAGTGTTGGTTGTTGTTACTCCGTCAGTGTTGTGAATCCGTCACTGCTATTACTCCAGAAATTTTTTATAAGAGTTGGAAGTTGTTACTCTGTCGGTGCTATGAATCTATCACTGTTGTTACTCCAGAAAAATTTTCAAGTGTTGGATGCTGTTACTCTGTCGATGTTGTCAATCCGTCACTACTGCTACTCCAGAAATTTTTTCTAAGCGTTGGATGTTGTTACTCCATCGATGCTGTGAATCTGTCATTGTTGTTACTCTGGAAATTTTTTTGAGTGTTATATGTTATTACTTCGTCACTGTTGTTACTCCAGAAATTTTTTCTAACTATTGGACGCTGTTACTCCATCGAGATTGTGAATCCGTCACTGTTGTTACTCTGATTTTGTTTTCTAAGTGTTTGATGTTGTCACTCTGTTGGTGATGTGAATCCGTCACTGCTGTTACTCCAAAAAAAAATTCTATGTGTTGGATGTTGTTACTCCGATGGTGATGTGAATCTGTCATTGTTGTTACTCCTGAAAATTTTTCTAAGTGTTTCGTCTGTGTTGTGACTCCGTCATTGCTATTACTCAATTGGTGTTGTGACTCTTTCACTGTTGTTACTCCTTCGGTGTTGTTACTCCTCTGGTGTTGTTACTCCTCCAGTGTTTTTACTCCGAAATGTTTTCTAAGTATCCAATGTTTTTAATCCTTTGGTGCTGTTACTCCTTTGATGCTTTACTCCAGGAAATTTTCTAAGTGTCTGGTGTTGTTACTCCTCTAGTGATGTTACTCCATGGTGATATTTTTCTAAGCACTTGGTGTTGTTACTCCTCCAGTGCTGTTACTCTGCCAAGGTAAGTCACTAGGTACGTCCTCGACCAACTCCGTAGATTTAATTGGTATTTTAATTATGACATGACGAACTATGACTGATGACAAACATACTTTACTTGGGGGGAGTTCTCGTATTTAGTAATAAGGATGATTATTATGGTAAGTCTTGTCAAGAATGATTCACTCTTAATTCCTCATTATTTTGTAAGGTGACTAATCCTCCATCATGTCACCTTCCTAAAATTGTTATTTTTCTCCTTTCCCTATTATTACCTACGTCATGGTTGTTGTTACGTCAGTCACAACTATTGTTGTTGGTCAATTTTCACATTGGATTCAACATGTGTAGGTCTTTCTGATTCTTTTTTCTTTTTGGTGAACGAGAAATACTTTTAATGGTCTAGGCCCTCTTTGACATAATTATTGGGTGGTCAATTTATCTTTATTTATCTATAAAAATGATCTTATTTTTAAGGAAAAATTATGCAAATATTATTTCATCATGCCAACTTTCAAATTTCCGAACTGGTCAAGTCCCTGATCTTGTAAAATTTATGATGATGACCACAGAATTCTATTTAAATATTTGGATCATTTTCTAATGAAATGTTACTCAAACCCAATATTAGCAATGAAAAATATATTTATTAGCATTCATTTGAAGGCTATTATTTTTTGAGAAGAAAAACTATAAAAGTTGAAAATAGTTACCACACAACTTTTTACGCCATCCCTAGCTCTTAAGGAGCTGACCTGACACCCCATCTATTAAGTAATGTTTTATTGATTAATAATAACCATATTTTAACTTTAAACATAAATAGTCAACTACAGGATAGGAGGTCTCTTCAAGAACTGACATACCATGATCATAGGTCCTAATAAAGTGAAATTACCACTACTAGTCACCAAGGCATGGTAATGGCCTTCGGTCATAAAACTCAAGGACAAGAGGTCTCATCACGAGCCGAATTTTTAATTTTTGTTAGCTCCCGTGAATGGCATTGTTATTAAATTTTTACCATGCTAGAAAAATGATCTTCAGTTGACATCTAAGTAAATTAAATTTCTTTTTGCAACTATGTACTTATTTCTAATAGATGGGACACTAGCAGCTCAATGGGTTATTAAGGCATCCCTGTCAAAGCTTTGGACACCTGCTGAAAGCAGTGGCTATGTATATGGTATAAAAGTTAATTTAATACTATAATTTACTTGGTTACCTTGTTTTCTCAAAGCTAGTTTCCGATAATGTTGACTGTTGCATATACAAGGTTTTCCAGAACTCAAGGTTCATGGGGTAATGTTTAATGAGTTCTTAAATGATGGTGGTTATGGTTTCTATATATTATTGAGTTATAAATATTTAGTTTACATGTCATGGATGAAAATTTTATGATATTTAATATTTGACATTTTGTATCATCTAATCTATCATTCCTTTATTCTACAAGTATCATATATTTAATCAAAGATAGTTTCTTTGCCAAATCAGTCACCATTTTTTCATATCTTAACAACACCACTACTATTTGAGGTAGAATAAAGGGGTATAATTATAATTTTGAATCCCAGGTAATTGAACAGACCTTGAGAAGAAAAGACTGAGATAAGTAATTCTCTTAATTTCTGTGTTCATAACAACCAAAGCTTATGGGTATAGGGAATGCATCTTTACCCTTCTTATCCATTATTATCCCATGTCATTCACAATATGATTATATCACTTTTATATGTAATGAGGTAATTGAGGTGATGAATTACTTATTAAGGATACTCATGATAATTTTTATAGATGACAATGAACCTAATGAGTTTGGTGGAAGGAAACCGTGTTACAATTTTTTATTACTTTTTTTTGAGTTTGCATGGCTTCAACCTTCTGCATCACTTTTAGCATCTACTCAACCTACATCAGCTTCAATAAATTTCAATCCATACATGCCATTCCACATTTTTTTTATGGAGGTAAACCTTGAGGGGAAATAGCATAAGGTTTTGATTTATTAAAAGTTTAGGAGAATGTCATGAAAAACCATTGAGCATTATTCACTCATATTTTTCAACCATTATTTCCCCTTCTTTACCGCTTCCCATTTTTCAGAGGCAAAATATTTCAATTTGGGAGTGTTACTTTCATTATCATGAACATGCCATTAATATTCTTTATCATCCGTCGATCTCATTATTCATTTTCAAAATCTCCCTTATTCCATGTTATTATACACTAAACAAAGATTTCAGCCATGATTGTAGCAACCAACCCAGTTTGTTTTCTAGTGTAGCATGAGGGCATGATAATTATCTAGTTTGGGGGAAGGGTTGCTATGCATGATGAATGGTTTATCATTTCTTCTTTTAAGGTATACAATCCTAATCCGTAAAACAATCAACTCGATTTTTGTGATTTTTGGACAACAAAGAGGTATCAATAAACCTAGAGATTTTCAAGAAAAAACAATTTGTTAATTCCAAAAAAATCATGCATTATTACCTACAAGAATTTTTCTGATATATTGAAATTGATTCATTGCATTGATTTGATTTTCATATTGGATAAGCGTTGATATTGTATAAATTTTCTTGCAAAATTTTAGCAAAATCTGGTTTCTAATGAAGTTTGTTTTTACTTGTATAATACTTTGTTGCAACTTCATATACATATGATTGAAAGTATACATGAAAATTGTTTTAAGGAAGCATTTGGGGAAGAACCCTTCTCTTCCATTAATATCATGCACTGGGGTGAGAATTTTGATTATTGTATTACAACTTGGTTAATACAAAGGTTTTGGGCTGCATGAGGACATGCAACATGTTCATTTTGGGGGAGATGTTGGGCCACTAATCTATATTATTATTATCACTTCTTAACATCCATTTCATCCATTTATAATGTTCTTTTATCACATTATTTATCATAATTTATTATATAATTCCATTTCATAACTATTTATGCTCTTTTGGATAAATAATACTTTTTCTCCTTTATTTTAATTAATTGATGATTATTATGCATGATTTTTCCAATGATAGTTTACTAATAATTTCGTTATAACATCACTCATTATTTTAGCCTCCAATATCTCTTCTAGATTACAGATTTGATCTTCACCTGATAATTAAATCTTCCAACTCAGAAATTCACAGGGATAAACAGAGACATTTTTGTGTTGAACGTTTTGGGTAAATGGAGAAGAATCTTGAAAATCCGAGACATGGGTTTTACGTAGAACGGAAAATATTAGTTTTCGATAGAGAAATTTTCCCAAATTTGGTCTTGATTGAGAGAAACACAAGGTTCTTCGAAGGACAAATTTGTAGATTTCCTGTTGTGGACATTTTCCAAATTGCCCCAATTGTAATTGTCGGATTCGAATTATGCCTGTTGAATCTTGATGGAAAGATCTTTCAAATCGCATAGTGCTTAATTATATTTTGCAATGAGTCTATTTCCCTTTTTTGTTTGTATATTTAAAAGGACACCAATCAGAGAGAAGGGAGATAACACATAGGGAGATAAAAGATAGAGGGTTGGCTATCCAAGGAATTGAGCTGTGTAACAGAACATTATTTTAATGTAAGATTATTTTCTTGTTACTTCTGTGGTTTGTAAGTATATCATAGCCCTGATGAGAGAGTTGGGCCCACTCTCTGATTAGGTGCTACATATTTCCTGTGTTTTTTTATTTCTATTTCTTGTTTTGTATAATTTTCAATTACAGTGATAATAGACATATTTTCTGATATTCTTATTGCTATGAGTGCATTAGAAGCTTTACAATTTATTACTACCCATTCTTTAATTGTTGTTACAGTGACTTTTGATTTGTTTAGTTATCTAATCCACGATTAATATCATAATTGTGCTATGGTATTTTCACATACTATGCGCATTAGCCTTGCAATAACCAATGCACCCGGATTGATAACTAATGTGGGAAAGTGTTTGAATATTCATTCACACTTGGACACCAACACCCTTCACCGGGTGAAGTTCGTGTGATTAATAGAGGAGCCAAAACTTGTGTGTGTTTTGTGTGTGAATTATTTTTCTTATTTTTTGTTTTATATCTTCTTTATTTCCAACAAATTGGTATGAAATTGGTATTGGAGCCTTAAAAGCGGGTGAGAAGAGGGCCAAGAGAGGAAGCCCGAAAATTTTATTTTTTCAAAGTTGACGTACGATTAAAGAGTGTGCACATCCGCACCTTTTTAATGCATAAAACGCCCAAGTTCCACACTTTTTTAGTTGAAAAATTGCATTGTTTATTCGAGTCAAGAGGTGTGCAAGCGCGAAACATGTTAACAACTTGGACAATTGTGGGTTGTGAATGAACGCGTTCAAAAATACTGAGCACCCTGAGAAAAAGTCAACAATGTTATTTTCATTAAAGGTTTGTCATAAAGTTTTGTTTTAAATAATATTTGAAAGCTCACTTCGGTGTTTAAAAGATCTTGGCATGAGTTGTTTTAAAGATTTTATTAAAGAATTTTGTAAAAATAATTTATTTTTTTTAAGTATTTTTAGAATAATTTTTTTAAAGTATTTTTAAAATAATTTTTTTTAAGAGAGGGTGATTATAAGAATATATATTTATAGATATATATATATAAATCCTTTTATATAAAATATTTATTATAAAAAAATAAATATTAGGGTCTTATTAAAAGGATTTTTTTTAAAGGAGCTTTGCAAAGGTTTCGTAAAAAGAAAAATTTAGGGTTTTATGAGAGAATATATTTTTTTAAGAAGGATGACAACATCAAATTTCCAACAGAAACTTCCTTCTTTCACACGGAAATATTATGATGTGTGGGCCATTAAAATGGAGACCATGTTAAAAGCATATGATGTTTTGGATAATGTCAATTTTGGGTTTGCAAAACCTCAAAATGAAGCAGAAGAATGAGCTCTCAGTAATGCAGAGAGGGAGAAATGGAAGAAAGAAAAAAGGAATAATGCACAAACATTAATTCTTATCAAGCAGGGAGTGGACTAAGTAGTGTTTCAAAAGATCATGATCATGTCTTCAGCAAAGGAATCATGGGAAAATTTCTTGACAAGTTATTAAGACATGGTTGAAGTCAATATTGTTTAATTGAAGAATACTAGGAGAGATTTTGAAAGTCTGGATATGAAGGAGACAAAGGACATCGATTATTTCATGAATCGGGTCATGTATGTCATAAATCAATTAAAATTTTATGGTGAATAAATTAAATATCGAATAGTAACTAAGAAGATCCTTAGATCTTCATCTACCAAGTTCGATGTTGTGGTAGTAGCCATAGAATAAGCCAAGGATTTGGAAAAACTTACAGTTTATGGGATCACTTCTATCATATGAGTCAAGGATGCACAGAAATACAGATTCCACTTTAGAAAATTCTTTCAAAATTCAAGTTTCTATTTCAAGAGGTTGAGGCAGAGGTAGATCGAGAAGCAAAGGATGTGGCAGAAGATATGTTGGTCAAAGAGATGATAGAGAAGAGCATGATCATGAAAGTGGAAGAAACAATAAAGAATTCAACAACAATAAAAGACCTAACAAATGAAAGGTGAGATGTTATTATTGCAATATATTTGGTCGTTGTGCCCATGATTATAAGAAGAATATAGTTGATTAACAAAACTAGAGGGTTAAAGTTAGTACAGATGACAGCAACTCCATGTTCCTAGCTTCCCATAGCACGTATGAACCATATGATAACATGCAGATATTATATAGTAGTTCTAGTAACCACATGATAGGAAACAAGAATTTGGTTGCAAATTTGGATCAATTTGTAAAGATAGAGGTAAAGTTGGGGATTGACAAGACTGTGGATGTAGATGGCATTAGGGGAATTTTGAGGTCTAAAATGGGCCTCCTAAGAAAAATGTACAACCAAAATAAACTTTATAATAAGAAATAGGATTCAAAATGATGATGTCAACTATGGGGGATAATTCACTATTTTTTAAGTAAGAGGGTAAAAATATTAAAAAATAATAAAATAATAGAGCTAGTTTTTCAACTCATATTTTCAACTTATCTTTGAAATTTTTTACTCAAATTTCGAGTGAGAGTACATGTTAGATGAAAAATTTAATTCCTCATCCAAGTATTACTCATGTTGCATACTTTTGATGGACCGTGCTACACAAAAAATGCAAATTATATGAAAAACGTGATTGCAGTCACGTTTTTCATATATTTCTCATTTTTCGTGTAGCATAGTGCATCAAAAGTATGAAACGTGGGTACTCCTTGGAAGAGGAATTAAAATTTTCATCCAATGAGTACTCCTGCTCGAAGTTTGAGAAAAAACATTGGGAGATAAGTTGAAAATACGAGTTGAAAAAGTAGTTTTTTCTTTTTTTCCTTCTAAAATTTGATTATGTTATGAAATATTGTTTTATTATTTCCACTATTATTTTATAATTTCCTTAGGAGGCCCATTTTAGACCTCAAAATTCCCCTAATTCCAAGGAGTGGTCAAAATTCTGATCAAGCAGGGGGACCCAAAGAAAATAACAGAGGTATATTATGTTCCTGGTCTCAAACAAAATCTGATAAGTGTTGGTCAATTGATGCAGAAATGATACAAAGTTATCTTTCAGGGGCAGAAGTGTGTTATTTATAACAAGCCCCCAAGAAATTAGCTGATAGAAAAGGTATGGATTAATAGGAACATACTCTTTCCTCTAATTATGAATTGCATCGATCAGGTCAGTTCATTTAAAGTTTCATTTCCTAATGATTATTAGTTATCAAACTTTCAGTTCAGACACTTGCACTTTTCTAGTTTAATATTGTTGCAGCAAAAACATATGGTCATAGGATTACCTCCCATCAAAGAAGCTGCTTTTACTTGTTAGTCTTGCATCTTGGTAAAGCAACACCATAAAATTTTCCAAAGGTAGTTGCACAAAGCAAGATAACCTCTTGAGATGGTGCATATAGACTTGTGTGGATATATGAGGACACGGTTCATTGGTGGAAGTTGTTACTTGCTCACTTTTATTGATGAATATAGTAGAAATACTTGTGTTACTTATTGAAGCAAAATTCTGAAATTTTTGCAAAGTTCAAAGAATTGAAAGCATTAGCAGAGAACCAAAGTGATCAAAATATCAAGGTATTGAATTCATATCATGGTGGAGAGTATGATTCAAAGGCATTCCATGATTACTGCAAACAACATGAAATCAGAAGATAGTTTTGAACCAGGTACACACCGAAACAGATATGTGTATCAGAGAGAAAGAACAAAACCATTATGAATATGACAATGAAAATGTTGAAAGGAAGAAACTTGTCTAATGAGTACTGGGAAGAAGAAGTTGCATGTCTTGTTTAAGTGATAAAAATATCACCTACAAAGAGTGTTATGAACATAGTACCAGAAGAAGCATAGTCAGGTATGTCATGCAGCATATCTCATCTCAGAGTTTTTGAATGTCTATCATATGCACATGTACCAAAGTAGATAAGTGGAAAACTATATGATAAAAGTGAAAATTTCATATTTTCTGGTTATAATGAGTAGTAAAAATCTTACAAAATGTATAATCCTATCACCAAGAAAACCATAATTAGCAGATATGTTGTGTTCAAAGAACAAGAATCATGGAATGGGACTCTAGACAAAACATTTGATGCACAAGCACCATTGATGGAAGAAGATGATGTGGCAAAGGTGGAGTGACAATAATCAAAAGAGAATACACCAAACATAGTCACACCAACAAGAACTCCAATATTTTCAGAGGAACATGGATCTTCAATTAGATCAAGAGACCATAACTCTCCCAACGGTCAATCAAGTAATGAATCAAGAAATGGTAAGAGAAATATGAGAAGTCTGAAATATATATATGATGATTTGGATGTTAGTTCATATTTTACATTGTTGTCACTCAAAAATTATTCATTTGAAGAATCAATCAGAGATGAAAATGGATAAAGAAATTGAAGCCATTGAAAATAATGATACATGGGATTTGGTTAATTTTCCAAAGGATTAAAACCTCATTGGTGTAAAGTGGGTGTAAAAGACAAAGTTGAATGAGAAAGGTGAAATTGATATATTTAAATCAAGAATTATAGAAAAATGATTCTCACAACAACTGTGTATATAATTTGGAGAAATGTTTGCTTCGGTAGCCAGATTAGATATTGTAAGAGCAGTTATAGCCACAACAACTCAGAACAAGTGGAAATTATATCATATGGATTCCAAATGATCATTCTTGAATGGAATTATAGAATAATAAATTTATGTGGATCAACCACCAGGTTATGAAGTTGAAGGTAAAGAAGATAAAATTTACAAGTTGAAGAAAGCACTATATGGACTGAAGCAAGCACCTAGAGCATGGTTTAGTAGAATTGACAACTACATGATTAAGAATGGTTTTTGCAAAAGCAACATTGAGCTTACCTTATACACAAAAGTAAATGAGCGTGGACATATTTTCTTTGTTTTCTTATATGTTGATGACATTATTTTTACAGGTAATCTCGAGTTAGATGAATTTAAAGTAGCCATGAAGAAAAATTTTCATATGACAAATCTTTGTCTCATGAAATATTTTATTGGGATATAAATTGAGAAATCTGAAAAAGGAATTTTTATTTGTCAAAATAAATATGCTAGATATTTGCTGAAAATATTTAGGATGGATAATTGCAAACGTGTACCTACACAAGTTGCAACATGTATAAAGTTAAGCAATGATGATGAACGATCCGATGCCAATCCAACTTTATTCAAAAGATTAGTTGACAGCCTCATGTATCTCATAGCTACAAGACTATTTATTATGCAAGGAGTAATTTTGATTTCTAGATTGATGGAGACTCTAAAAGACACACATTGGAGTGCTGAAAAAATAATTTTGAGATACATCTAAGATACATGGAAGGAGATAGATATTTTGGCATAATGTATGAAAGTATAGAAAATAAATATTTGATTGGATTACAGATAGTGATCTTTGAGGTAGTTTGGATGATAGGAAGAGAACTTCTAGTTATGTGTTCCATATTGGTTCAGGTGTGATTTCATGGGAATCTAAGAAGCAGCCAATTGTGACACTATCATCAACAGAAGCATAGTAGCAACATCAATAACATGTCAATCAGTATGGTTAGGAAGAGTACTAAATGGACTCAATTAGAAACAACAAGGATAAAAAATAATATATTGTGACAACACCTTAGCGATTGCACTATCCAAAAATACTGTGTTTCATCAAAAGAGAAAGCATATTGATACTAGATATCATTTTATTAGAGAAATTTTGAGAAATGGAGAAGTTCACTTGAAGCCTTGTAAATCAAGTGATCAATTAGCTGATATATTTACAAAGCCATTAGCAACATATGTGTTTGAGTTTCACAAAAGAAACTTGGGTGTGATACGCCTAGCTGAGAGATAGACCAACATGCATGTTTGAGTTTTCATGATTCATGTTTTAGTTTAGTGATCGTAATTAAGGGGGAGTGTTAACATAGCTTATTAACTCTTGCATGGAGGTTTAACTATATTTAGAGAGTCATTTAAGTGAGCGTTGAGAAAGTCAAGTTATCTAATAGATGAATTTGGTAAGTGTGTGCATGTCAAGCGAGTCGTTAGTCGAAAAGGATAAATACCCTTCATTGGGTTCATTATTTTAAAAGATTGAAGTTAATGTGATTAATAGAAGAGTCACATCTCGTGTGTGTTTCATGTGTGAATTATTTGTGTTATTTTGTGTTTTATATCCTCTCTCTTTCCAACATTTCTTCCCAAATATTCTGACAGTTAAAGTCGTTGCACATAAAGTGTGTTTTCCAAACAAATATAGGCTCCCATGTTCAATTAATGGGTTTTCTTTTGACATATTACATCCAGGATTGTGTGAATATTTTCTCTTGTATACATTACAATGTTCTTGGAAAAATATTTGGACCCAGTGGTATAAATGGGGAGGTTTTTTAAGTAATATCATGTTTAGTTATTGTCCATATGAAATAATATCAAATTTCATGGTGTAGTGTATTTTAGGCTTTCTTGGTCATTAATTGACACAACTTATTGTATAGATTTACTTATCTCAAAACAATAGTAGTAATTCTCTTGGAAAACTATTACATAGGAGATAGCTTTAGTCTTAAGACCCCGAGTTCATAATATTTACGTTGAAAAAAAAAAAAAAATTGTTTTCTTTGAAATATTCAAAGAATGGATATCACTCGCCATAGAGTGTCTTAGCACAAAAAATAGAGGCTATTTCCTCCTTCCTTACTATGTTTTTTGGGGATATATTACAATGATTTAGGGCTCGCAATTTTTTTATTTACTTAGATACCATTGCCACGGTTCAATTTCAGGTTACATATACTAAGCATTGTGTTTCAAACATGAACATTGTTACCATAGGATATACATCCTCAACATTAACAAATAAATCCTCAACACTAACAAAACCTTGTTCTCATGCTTGGTAAAACTTGAGTCTAGTTTATCAACTTGATATATAATGGCACTACTATTTTTTTAAGTATTCCTTTGTGTATTATTATTATTATTTTTTTCATTTCGATATTGATAATTTTATTAATAATTAAGATTATTTACAGTTATTTTTCTTATTAATAACTAAGAAAATCTATAGCAACAAAAAGGTTTGTTTCATAAAGCAATTTGAACCAATTATAATTAGAAACTAGAAATTTTTAATTTATATTAATTTAGTGTAATTATAAATGAAATGATGTTCTTTATGGAAATACAATTTCTAGGGAGATTGTAATTCATTCTTCGTTAAAATTCAATTTTGAATGCATAAATATATTTATCACCTTGAAAAATTAATGAAAGATTGGAAAAATTGAACACTTTCAACTTATGAGTTTTAAAAATCTTTATTTCATTTTGGGAAAATTCACAAGAAAAAAATACACATAAAATGGTCATTTTGTCTATTACTTAGACTACACATAAATAAATTGACTCATAAATTTTTGTAAGCATCAATAATACATCTCGCGTTATCAAAATCCAAAAAATAATAAAAATTAACTAAATTATAACTTTATTTTTAATTATTATATCATTATTATTATTTATTAAAAAAATAATTAATAGATGAGTAAATATATATACTTTCTTAAGGAAGGTTCTGAATTTGTAAATAACAATACCATGACTTATTAATATTGTATGTCCAAAAAACCATACCACATATTTATATGACTTTTTATTTTATTTTTAATTAAGCGATTTAGTTAAAATGCAAGAAAGGGCATAACTGAATGTTTGAGAATTACTTTTTTTTATTTTTTATTCTTACAACAAAGAAAAAAACTACTAATTTTGTGTAATAAAAAAATATTTATTTTTGTATTCCCCAAATAAATGAACCAAGTACATGACCATTTTCTAGTCCAAAAAGAGTCAATTTAATTACATAGTAGGCAAACAAAATTTCACAAAATTCCAAAATAAGTCAACTAAAGATAGGGAGATAATTAACAACATAGATATACCTAGAATTTCAAAAACCCCAAAATAATAACCCACCAATGATTTGTTGTAAAAGATAAATCAAGAAAATCTATAGAAAAAGAAAAATTTGAAGATTAATATCTCCATTGTTATATGATGTGTTAAAGTACAGTTGTTGATGATAGATACATATCTTACTCATTCATAAACTACCTTTGAATCACCAAATATGGAAAGTGAGGGTAATTTAAAATGCTTTGCAAGTAAAAGTAAACCAGACAACACCACAAATTCAACTTCTATATTTGTACCATTACCTATGTTCCATTAAAGCTTGTAGAAGTGCCCCTTATTGATGAATAACAACCCACAATATCCCCAAATTGCATTTTTGCTAACTCCTTTGAAATATGCCTCAAATCAGGAACCAAATGGAACAAATCTCTTAAGCATTCTTCAACTTATGATAGTTTTCTAACATTTATCTAACGTTAGAATTTTTAAAGTACCATCCCAAATCCTTTTTAGGAAAGGCCATGTAAACATTAAGTGAACAATGGTATCTTTCTCTGAGAGGCACATAAGACAAAACCCAATCCTAGAAGCCCTATTCAAAAAGTTCTCCCATGAAATAACTTTATTCCTTATGGCTAACCAACAAAATAAAGTAATATTTAAAAGGAGATTCCATTTCCATTTTTTCAAACACCCCCAAGATGGAGTATTTTTTAATTTCTCTCCAATGATATGTCTTAGCCCTTAGACACCTTGATTAAATCCTTCAAGAATGTGTCATTCAATACCAATTTATATTGGTCTCCTGGATAAATAGGCCCTTGCTTGTAACATGTATAATATGAGAGCTTCCCAATAGAGAGAAAGATCCCCCCATTAACCAAAATCGCTACCAAATATCCATGTTGATCCAATTCCATAGTTCCATGCTTCCTTAGTGATCTAGTGAAGGAAATATATCCCCTTATCTCTAATAATTTTGATAATTGTTCCATGGGGGATTGAGGAATTAGAGTAGAAAACAACAAAATATTTTTCCTCTGTAGTTTGTGTACCATCCCCTACCTCCCACATGTATAAATATATAAATATATTCAAATCATGTTATAATATACTAAAACAAAATACTCAATCAATTCTACAAATTGTGGAAACCAATTACAATCACACAATCACATAAACGAGTAAGAGAAAGAATGATTAAGCACAAAACAGAAGATGTATCTGGGGGAATCCTCATCTAAAAAACATGCTATATGTAAATTTCATAATGTAAAGAACATGAAGCATTACAATGATATTTCTCTTCCCGAGAAACCTCTAAACTCGGCTAACTATCTCACTCTAATCCTACTCTGATCTAAGAAAGTTTTGGTCCAAAATTTAAGAACTTGTTTGCCTATGCCTGAAAATCCTTTCTTATGGATATTGGCCTAACTGAGCTCCTATAAATTATGAAATTACCATCAATAGATTTCACAATACATCCAAGACATCCCAATGACCTCATGAATGATGTGTACACTTTTCTAATTATGCAACTGATATTTATCTTCTATTTAACCTTAATATCAACTGGGCCTTTCTTAGAACTAACATGGAATAACTATTTATAGTGAATTATCAGTTAACTGTTTGATCACTACTTTTGAATTAAATCATATTTAATTCACTAGACCTATCTCTAGCTCATCTCTCACTTAGAACTAGTTAAACTGATTTTAATTCAAATACTTGAGTTGAATAATTACAACTCACAAAGAACTCAATGAGGGACCCTAAAAGTTAGGAGACACCCTACATGGCTGTAGTTTGACCCTCAAATCGAATTAACTAAAATATAAGTCTTCTTGAATTACTTAACTTGTATAATATTCCATGTGATGTGGAATTACAATTTCCTTCTAATTTAACTAAGGGAAAATTAAACCAGAATCAATTTTGATGCCATTTTAAATATTTCTTGTTGTGATTTTCAACACTCCCTCTCAACAAGAAAGGAATTCAAATCTATCCCGATCTTATACCTTTGGAATTTTTTGTATGAAACACTTCTCTCTACTATTGTTTCTATTGCAACTTATGAAACAAAAAATAATCCAAACTTAGTTAGCATGATGCATATGCCACTAGAGTCTCCGACTGCTACTAGCTATTGCACTATCAATGGAAAAATATGTGTTGTTGATCTCTTCGCACTGCTACCAACTCTTCTCTACTCTCCTAGTATCTGATAACTGTTAATCTCTACATCTATCACTCTCACATCTGACTGCATCAATTTCCATTGATCCATATTGCTACTATGTATTGTGGGATCACATAGCTATGTAATGACCCATGATACAAAAAATCTCAGTGGACCCTTTCCAAATTTCTACACTCTTGGGACTATGACTTCACATTTCCCTACCTCTCACCTGGATGTATGTCTTCATGTACTCCCTCTTCCCACTTGGCCCAAAATTTACCCCTATCGTAGGTGTTTTCTTGAGTGGATTATTCCACTTGGTCTCCTCTTTGCTTCTCTAATTTTGGCCACTCCACAAATTTATGAGGCTCCTTCTGAGGATGCATGTTGAGAGGTAATTCATGCTCCCTCTCAACCACAAAGTCTCCAACTCTTGCGTTTCTCCTCAAAGATTTGCATGCATCTCATACCTCAAGTGCATACAAGTTATTTACTCACACAACGATATGCTTTACATTTCAAGTGGCATTGTGTCTAAGGAAAAATTTCCCTTTGCTAAACATCACATCGTCTTGGCACGCTAGAAACTCAGATCCACATTGTAAATGTCCCACCTTCACAAAATTTTATAAACAAATAACTGATTTTAAATTGGTGATATATCCATCATCTAAACTCGGATTCAGCCAATTTGTTTTGGAATTTTGGTATTTTTTTTGCAAGGACTCCAGATTTTCTATTTGTTTTCGAAAACCTTGCATGAAAATTTTCAGATCTGTTGTGAAAACTCGTTGTCCAGAAAATTTCTTCTCTGATGCCATGTAGAAATATGTAAATATATTCAACTAATCTTGTAATGTACTAAGACAAAATACTAAATCAATTCTACAAATTTTGGAAACCAATTATGATAACATAATCACATAAACAGGTAAGAGAAAGAATTATCAATCACAGAACAAAAGATGTATCTCGAGAAAGCCTCACCTAAAAACCTTGTTATTTGTATATTGCATAAATTCACGAACATGAAACAATACAATGATGTTTCTCTTCTTGAGAAACCTCTGCACTATGATGACTATCTCACTCTAATCCTGCTCTTATCTAAAAAACAATTGGTCCAATATTTAACCACATTATTACCTATGCCTCACCAAAATTTCTTACGCATTTGTGGGCTAATTGAGCCCCTATTAATTAGGAAATTCTCATCTGTATATTGTGCAATACATTCAAGGAATTCTATTGATCTCATCCATGACCTGTACCATTTTCTAATTATACAACTGATAGTTATATTTCCTTTAACCCAAATCTCAACTTGGCCTTCCTTAGAACTGACATACAACAACTATTTATAGTAAATTATTAGTTAACTAATTGGTCACTACTTTTGAGTTAAATTAGATTTAATTCATTGGACTTATCACTAGATCATCTCTTAGTTAGAACTAGTTAAACTGATTTTAACTGAAATAATTCAGCTAATTAATTACAACTCACAAATAGCTCAACCAAGGTTCCTAAAAAATAACAGACATGGTACATGCCTCTAGTTTGACACTCAAATTGAATTAATTGAATTAAATAATCCTTCCTCACATGGTTTTCTCGTACAAGTTGTCATGTAATGTGGAATTACAATTTCCTTCTAATTTAATTAAGGGAAAATTAAACTAGAATCTCATTTGATGCCATTTTCAGTATATCTTGTTGTCATTATCAACATCACCTAAGGTTTTCAACTAACCATGATTTAGAACTGATAATGCTTGACCATGTAAAACGACCTCTCTTCCATAACCACTTTCGGATCTAAGCAAATATATACTAAGAAGTTTGTTTAAAATGTTTCTCTTTTATCAAATTTTTCAAAATTCCATTAACAAAAAACACTCTCAATAAGTACTTTAATGTTAGGGCCCTACAAAAAAAAATTAGATTTAGCAAAACCCATCCACCCAATTTCTTGGGAAACTAGATATCCTCAAACTTTAACAAGTATTTTGTAAAGGAACCTCACCATGATAGAATTTATTTTTTTAACGATACATTTTGGTAGCTTTTGTAGAAATTATTGTGTAGATTCTAATTCTCATGAGATTTACTAAATCATAAGACTAGAAGCAACTCTACTGATCTACAAAAGAAAATTCACAGCTGAGAACACAAATAATTGACATGAAAAAGGAAAAATCACACATGCAGATAGATTTACCTAGGGGAAAGAAATTTCTCAAAACCCCTTACTATCTGTATTGCATTAATAAAAGAATATAGATTAATACTATATTCTTACTCAATATTGAGCACAACCTACACCTATATATTCTATCCTTTGCCTCGCTCACTTAAGTTGACCAATACTTAGTCAAATTTCTGAGTCTCTAAGCTCATTTTTCCTTGAGTTTTTCATTGAGGAATTAGCCCCTTCTATTTAGGGAAATTCCTAAATTAGATTGTTCAATTCCTCTAGGTTCATTCTTGAACTCTATGCACCACATATACAACTTGGATTAATTTACAACTTATAGTACACTTTCCCTTGAACTCCAAACTCAACAGGGTAACTCGACTCATTGCATGCATTAGTTATTTTGGGTTGATTGATCATCCCACTAGATGACCATTGAGTGTGATTTAATTTACACTGCACAACTTGACCTTTCACTAGTTTCTCCAACAGTTGGAACTAGTTTAACTTATAATAACTCAATTTAACTGAAGTATATTGCAATGAATTAGAAATAAATCATACTAAGCTAAACTCAAGTGTCTCCAACTCGAATTAACTAAGTTAACTGAGTGAAAAGAACCATGTCACCTAAATTTAGCACCTCCAAGTATTCTACTGAAATGGAAATTTGAATTTAATAGATAGTTTGACCGAGGAAATTCAAAACTAGATTTTCTTACTTTATTTTCAACAGCTTTGCAAAATGCAGGAAATAGATGGGTAGAATATGTAGACCAACTTGTACAAGAATGATTCTCTCTCCAAAAGAGATCCACCTATGAGTATATTTTCCCTATTTATGTTCTAATTATCACATAAACATTGTGAGTCCCAAAACACATATGAAGGATGCTTCAAGTAAAATCCTAGATATTTGAAGTCTTATATTTAAGACTCAGAATCCATTGAGAATATCTCCTTGATTTGATACACCACTTCAGGGTCAATATATGAATCAATAATAGTGACTTGTCAGCACACATTCATTTACATGTATTTTTATCAATCATCTTAATTGTCTCGTGGATATTTTTCCATTCTACCAAAATTCTTTTACCAAAAAGGAGCACATAATCAACCAAAAATAGTTGTGCAATCATAAATTTTTGTGCCACTTTGATGCTTGAGATGTAATTTCTCATTTTTTAGAGTGAATGTATGTACTAAAGATTTCAATGACTAAATAAAAAATAAAGGGTGAGAGAGAGCAACCTTTCTCAATACCTTTGAAATCCTTATAGAGTTTGGAAAATAAACAACGTGCATGTCATAATGCAATCCACCACCTCCAAAGTGAGGCCTATTTTAGTTAGACCCATCCTCAAAAAATCCCTATTTTATTCCCCATTCTATTATTTATGATTACTATTAATATTCTTTACATAATAATTATTAATAATTAAAATAGTCTAAAAAATAATCTAGAATATTAAGCTAATATTTACACTATATCATTATTAATAGTTAAATTGAAATTATGTAAAATTCATTCTAGAATAAACATCAAACAATTATTATTCTATTTATATTAAATAATTATTAATTAATTTTGTTAGGATATTCCGACACATACGAAATAGTTAAGTATAACTTGGTCTACCGTAGAATTAGGTAAAGTGTGTTTCTTTACTATGTACATTTGTAACTTATAATCCGATGGTCATGATATGTAGTGATCTGATGGTTCACTCTCCTCAGTATTACCGACACTTGATCCATGGCTTAACACCAGATTGGTCCATGATCTCTATTTAAAGATCATGGAGGGTTATTTTTCTGGTAACCGTTTATGAGAGAATATTATGTAAATTTTATTTCTTTATATTAATACATTGCTTGAAGTGACCACATTCGCTTAGATCATGGATTGTTTCCCTCTTGAAGCATTTTAACCATGTCAAATACCGGTGTACTAATTCGTGATATTTTTTTGAGTAGTAACCTTTGGTTTTTGACTTAGGGATCTTACCCTGTAAATTCCTACATGGCATTAGAGCCCTTTTTAGGGCCGCAACTATTGATCCAAATTAGAAGTTGATTTGACTGCATGCAGTTTTCATTTTCCAAATCTACTCTTTCTGACCACTTTCAAGCTTGGAGAACTAATATGTTGTGCCTGGACCATTTGTTATAGTGAGGAACCCATTTCGTTTCATGGGAAAAGGTTTCTAGTTTCCCAAGTTATGTCATTTTAGATCTGGAGGTATAAAGTATATTTTTGCAGTTATATTTATTAATCCTCCTGTTTATTTTAGTTTATATTTTTTTTTATTACTGGATCTATGCCCTCTTCTCTATGTATGTTCTTTTCTCTACGTTGTGTGCAATTCAGAAAATCAAAGACAAGAAGATAAGATTTCTCTACTACGTATGCTCTTTCCCCACGTCTTTGTGCGATCTCAGGAAATTAGAAATAGCAGAGAAAAAAGATAGTTGCAAGTAAGACTAACCAAAAATCCAACATTCTGCGGTAAGGCTCGTATTTCCTTTTTTTGTGCATGGATTTTTGTGTTTTGTTTGAAGGAAAAAGCATGCACATCGAAGACCAAAAAAAAAGTAACCCTTCCTTCTTTCAAACAATTATAGAATCCTTTTACTATCTCACTTGGTGTAAAGTTAATTTATGTGAATAGAGGTCTTAGGTTCAAGTCTCTTTCTCAAGCTTCTTTTTCTAAAAATATTTTGGTTAAGTTACTTTTTATTAAAAATCATTTTGGAAAGTTATCGATTTTAAAAAAGGGGGCTTTTTTATTTAAAAAGCACATGTAAAAGTAACATTGTAAAAGTGACTCTCCCTTATTTATAAAAGTGGGTCACATAAAGTATTTTTTTTTTAAGTGATCTTATTGTATTAATTTTGGGAAAGTGGTGGGGGGGATTTTTTTTAAAGTATATCTTCATTATTATCTTTCAACCCCTCAAGTAAATATTGGACATCTACTACAACGTTTTTTCAAGAAGGCATAACTTCTTCATCCATAAGTCATTTTCAAAGCCGGGTTTTTGAACTAGCCTAATCTTTCAAGACCTTCCCATTGGAGAAGTTGGTTTCAGCCCTTTCAGATTCATTTTTTTTTTTAATGGAAAATGCATGCCAAAATATTCTTAAGAGCACCAGTTATTCGAATGGAGATCCTACATGGTAGACTTACTTAGAAGTAAATGGATTTATAGAATATCCACAGGACAAGAAACAAAACCTACCAACGGAGAAAAGACACTAAATGTGAAAATAAACAAGATCAAGCATGAGGGTTGATAGGAATGTCCATTGCTCAAGATATTATATTTCATATCCAAAACATTGACTCCCATGATGAAGCTATGAAAAAGCTAAATATTTTTTTTGGAATTAAAAATTAAATCAAATCCCACAAGCTTAAAAATGAGTTGCTTACTTTGGACCCCCATAATTTCTACTCCATTGAAGATTTCTTATCCAAATTCAAGACCCTTAGACTTCTTTTAGAAGGTTTTAAGGTTAAAAAGGAAGATGGTAGCCTTATCTATTCCATTCTTGTTAAGCTTGGCCTTGCATAATATAAATTTGTTTCCACCTTCCATTTCTCTAGAGAAGCCCTCATTTCTCAAGGAATAACTTACAATTCCCCCTATTTTAATGCCTTTTGTGATCTTTTGATAAGAGAACATGAAAAAAAAACTTACAACTTGGTCTTATTAATACTAGAAACTCTTCCAAGGATGCCTTAGCAACCCAGCAACAACCATACCAAAAGAATACTATGAAGCAACATATTAAAAAGAAAATTTTGTAATCATGATGGCCACATCAAGTCAAAATGTTTTAAGAAGATGGAAGCCTTGGAAGCAGCAATGAAGAAGTACAACATCAATTGGGAGCACTCTTCAACTTCATCTTAGGGAATGGAAATTTTTGTTTTTGGTTGTCAAGCATGAATATATGTTTGTGCTTTGAATATATCTTCTTATTCTCATTCTCATGAGTAGCTCATTGATTCTGGAGCCTTTTACCACATGGCCAAAAATAAAACCATGTTTTCTTCTTTAAGTGATTGTAACACCAAAAATATTTATGTTGGTGATGATAAATCTCTTAGTGTTGTAGGGTTTGGAACTATTCATCTAGATAATGGTTATCTTGATGATGTATTATGTGTTCCTACATCATCCTGCAACTTTCTATCAGTTTATCAGATAAATCATTCATGTGAAGGGAAAACAATAGAATTCTCACCTCATGATGTTGTAATTAAGGACCTCAAATATCCTAGACATATTTTAGCTACTCACATTGCTGATGATTCCACAAGGTTGTATAATTTTGACAACTTTGGGTCACCATTTCTTCCCTCTATTCTTGTTGCTCATAATGATGAAGTGAGAAAAATTTTGAATGAGAGATTTGGTCACTTAAATTATCACTCTCTTCAAAAATTGATGTAAAGAAAATATGGTGATAGGTCTTCGCATGGTATCTTTCTGATATGGTGTTTGTTCCAGATGTGTACCTAGAAAACATCATCGGGACAGTTTTGGAAAATGTGCCTCCTGGCATGCTTCAGCCCATTTGTAGCTTGTGCATAGTAATTTATGTGTTCCACTTCCCGTTGTTTCTTTCTTTGGCTGCAAGTAATTCTTAACTTTCATTGATGATTTTTCAGAAGCACATGGGTATACTTCTCAAAACTCAAGAGTGAAGTTCTTAACATGTTCTTAGCCTTTAAGGCCTTTGTTGAGAAACAATCTCGACATCACATTCTTAAGTTAAGAACTGAAAATGGAGGAGAATATGTTGGTAACCAATTTATCCAATTTTTAACTGAGCATGGCATTCAATTGCAACATACTATTCCATATACTCCACAAAAAAATGGTACAGTTGAAAGGAAAAATCACACTCTAAAATAAATGGCTAATTGTATGCTTCAATATAAAGGACTTAGTCTTACATTTTTGGAAGAAGCAATTAAATGTGCAAACTACATTGTAAATCGCACTCCTACTAAAATTTTAAGGAATATAACTGTAGAATAAGACTGGAGCTCAATCAAACCATATGTAAGTAACTTTCATATTTTTGGAATTGAAGATTGAGCCCATATTCTAGATGTGAATCATAAAGCCTTAGAACCTAAGAGTAAAAAATGCATTTTTGTTTGATATTCTGAAGATTTCAAAGTATATAGACTTCTTCAACCAAAATAAAAAATGTAATCATTAGAATAGATGTAAAATTTAATTAAAATATGTCGGCCTGTGAGCCTAGTTCGACGGGTGTGCCACCTTTGGCCTGTGAGCCTTATTCGACATATGTGCCACCTTTCTCTATCTCTTCTATTTTTTACAAAATTCCTTCTCATTTGGATGATGACAGCGAGGATTAAAATCCTCCTCCACCTCGTCAATATATTCCTTCAGCTCCACAGATTCCAAGATGGGTCAACTGTACTTGGGATGCAATGGGTTCTCTTGCAGGTGACCCTGCAGCTCAACATTGTACATGTTCTCAGCTCAAAAGAGCCTCTTCCTTATTGGCTCAAGATCCAGAAAATCCTAATCCAGAAACCTTTGAGGAAGCTTGAGTTCATCCATATTGGGATGAAGCTATGAATGAATAATATTGTTCTTTATTCATAAATGATACTTGGGATCTTGTTCCTCTTCCAAAGGGAAGAAAACCTGTCAGATGCAAACGGGTTTACAAACAAAGTTTGGACCAGATGAAAATGTGGATAAACATAGAGCTCATCTTGTTGCTAAAGGATTTTAACAAGTTTAAGGCATTGATTATACTAAAACATTCTCCCCTATTCCCAAAATGAATTCTATCTTCCTTGTTTTCTCCCTCGTTTCCTCGTTTACATGGGAAGTCCATCAGATGGATGTTAAATCCTCCTTCTTACATGGATATTTGGATGAATAAATCTACATGGAATAACCCCCTGGATTTATCCAAAATTACTCTAGCCTTGTTTGTCCCCTTAGGAAGTCTCTCTATGGTTTCAAACAATCTCCCCGGGCTTCGTATGCCAAAATGGATAGCTTTCTCTTAGATAATGGTTTTTCTAGGTGTCATTATGACAACATTTTCTACACCAGGAAGGTGGGTATTTCCTTCATCATCCTTGTTCTT
Source organism: Pinus albicaulis (assembly GCA_034641835.2). Lineage (NCBI taxonomy): Eukaryota > Viridiplantae > Streptophyta > Pinopsida > Pinales > Pinaceae > Pinus > Pinus albicaulis. Next base: position 3,391,993 of record MU968420.1, on the reverse strand, counting down.
TTATTTGATGAAATTATCCTTACTAGTAGTAATCCCAACCATATAAACCATGTGAACTCTAGCCTCAAAAATAAGTTTGAAATGATAGAATTAGGGTACGTGCATTATTTCCTTGGTCTTCAAGTCTTTCAATCCAAGGAAGGTATTTTCCTTTCTGAGTCAAAGTATGCCTGCATTCTTCTATGCCACTTGCACATGTAAGACTGGAAGCAAACCCCTTATACCTTTCATCCTAGAGTGTTGACATGGCTAGCTCCTTCTAGATGTCAAACTATCTCGACACACTGATTTTCGAATGGGTGACTGGGTTTGGACTATTCTAGTCATGTACCACGAACTAACCATCATGTGTATAATATTCGTTTCATCGGTTTATGTTCCTTCAATAGTCATGTAACTACTTCGACCCTTCGTTAACAAATTATAATCTTCGTTCTTAGATACATTAAAAACCTACCAGAATGGTGAACTTATTTACTTGTTTATTTATATTTCCTCTTTCACAACCACTATAATTGGGCTCGCAACATTCATTCTTGAGTAAATTTGATCATATTCATTTTTCTTGCTTATTTATATTTCCTCCTTCACAAGCATTATAATTGGGCTCCCAACCTTCATTCTTGAGTAAGGTTGGTCATATTCATTCATGGAAATAATTTACAAAATAACTATTCATAAACCCTTACTCCCTTAAATAAAATAATGTGTTATACTACCACCTTGCTTAAACCAAAATTACATACTTTACTTTTATTTTCATTTCAGTGTCAATATTTTTGTTACACTTCTCAATTTTCTAGTCTAGTTAACATAGGTTGCAAATAAAATAGCTTGTTAGTCTTTTACTATCTTTAGCATGAAATTTCAAAATAATATAGCAAACTTCACTTCCACGTCTCCCTTCTATCTTCTCAACTTTATAACAATAGATTACAAAGACCAATTGAGTTCATTTGGTAGGAATCAAGACACTACACCAATTTGACTTGGTAAAAACCTCTCCACCCAACCTTTGAGAGTTGCAAGGACCTCCAACTCTCCCCTCAAGCTTCTCAACTTCAGAACAAGCGACTACACAAACCAATTGATTCCATTGGGTAGGAATCAAGAAACTCATTTTCTAGCCTTGAACTTATAGAATTGTGTATGTGTAAAGGTTTTCCACTCCTTTGGAAGTGTCCTTCCCCACCATCCCAACTTCCTATTCATGCTCACAAAATTCTCTCTTTCTCCCTCTTTCCTCATGGTAGCTTTCACTTATCCTTATTCTTTTTTCGAAAATATCCAAAACCTTGAGTTTACCAATAATATTTTCTCTTTTATCTCTAGGTAAATGAAAGAGATAATTGTTTCTAACTATTCGAATTTCGCTTTTGGGTTATTCTCGTGAATTCCAAGATTTACATAAGCAAAAATAATAGGAATACTATGCTTTTACCAGGATTTTCCTATAAGCCTTGAGTTACCAAAATCTCTTGTAGAAAAATAAATATTTAAATGAGCTAGGGTGTTATAATAATTTAATCTAGTGATTATTTAATAATTGTAAGAAATGGTTATGTATTGTAAGGATTTATAAAATATATAATGATTTAAAACATTGTGATAATTAAAATTTCAATTTATAATAAATTTTTTAATGATATAACTTTTAATGAATTTAAATAGGTGAACAAGAATTTAAATAGTTGAACAAGCAGCCTTTAAACATAAAAATTTGAACCACCAACCCTTTAAAAGGGCAGTGTGTTAAGTTATTTGAATGCTTTATGTATTCTCTATTGTGTTTGCCCCTGCACTTGAGGTTGACATTAATAATTGACTTCTATAATGTGTTAAGTGTGGGACATTGTACAACTGTGGATTAGTTGTTTGAATTCTTGGTTAAATAGTTGGAGCATGAACAAAGTGTAGTATTTTGTGTGGATTTGTGCTCATAGAACCACATTGGGACAAAGAGGAGTCACAAGGGAATATGTGTGTCAATGGTTTAACCCAAGACATGTATAAATAGGGTCGATCTAGTTTGAGTGGTTTTAATATCATCCAAAAGAGGAAAAAATAAGAATAAACTATGGATTCTGTGGATGAGGTGGATTACAAGGATAGATGACACAATATTCTTCACACAAAATGTTTTTCTAATGAGGAGTTCTTGGAAGTGTGAGAATCCATTAGAGAGATGTCATTTTGTATTGGATATTGATTTTGTTAAGATAATGTATTTTAGTTTGACAACATGAGAGATTATTGGGCTTTGGAAAAGGTGGTGGAAGGACAAGAGCCTGTTACTATGAAATACTTATTGAAAAATAGTATTCCCTCCTTGAAATACATGATGAAACATGTGGAAGAGATTCATTTGAATATTTACTTAACAAAGTCACCAAATAAATAATCCAACAAATATATGTCCTAGAAGAGTAGAGTGGGTATTGAGAGAAATTTAATTTTAGACAAAAGCTGAGAGGATAGTGTGTAAAATGGAGGGAGGCAGAATTAGGACTGGTTGGGATACGATATTTTCATGGACTAAGTTTTGATTTTTTATGATAGGTCTATGGTACTAAAGATTATGAAGAAGAAGGTATCATGACAAGGCTTGGAGAAGCGGGTGGAAGGTCATTGAGGAAGAGTTTGGGATATATTCTTCAAGTCTGACTTTTAATGAAAGACTAAATAAGACTAAATAAATGGGATTTTTTTTATTGTAAATCAGATTCAAACTTTGTGAAGACCACTAATTTTATGGAAGGGGTGAAAAAAATGGTTTTTCATAGTAAATTAGATGCAGACTTTGTGAAGACCATTGTTTTTATGGAAGGGGTGAGGAAAATACTTGTACAATACCTTTTTACTTTGATGAGGAATAAAATTTTGCTTGAGTTATTGATATGAAGATGGCCACATTTCTCATTAAAACAAACCTCAATAAAGGTCTAGTTATCAAAATCAATGTAGCCATGGGTGATCAAGATTTCAAAGAACCCCGTTGACTATTAATGAATCCCCTTCAAATTCTCCTAGTGTGATAAGGTAGGGAATTTAAGATGCACTTGGCATTCTTTAATTCAACAGTTTTAGGAAAGAAAAGTGCAAGGTAGGTGTTGAATCATGGATACTTTTTAATCAATAAGGTCTCATTAATTGTTATTAATTTTAGAGGAGGCCACTTGAGCTCGGGGATTTAGAGAAGAAAGTATCTGCATAGGAAGTGACACAAGAAGACGGTGGTTCGCACCTAGGAAGAACATATATTTTTGAGCAAAGAAAAATGCTACAAGTTTCCTTTGAATCCTTAGATATTGTGGAAAAGATGCTCATAAAAGACGAGTTAATTATTGGTTTAGTTGTTTCAGTCAATGTTCATCATGAAACAAAGTTACAGACTTAACTAAAACTACAACCTAAAAATGAGAACACAAGCACACAAATCCCCTATTTTTGTGTAAAAAAAACGTAGAAAAAATGAAAAGTGTTGATGTTGAACCAAACTCTTATTTTGGGTTATAGTCTCCATACTTCTTTAGAAAAGTATCAAAAACTAAAATTTTTGTACAATAACCATAGAAAAACACCCCAAAAATTAAAAGTGTTGATGCTACATCAAGAGTTACTTTTTTTTTTTAATCTAGGTTAAAGTTGCATTTTTTTAATAATAGTGACATTAAAAAATAGTTTTTTTGTGCAATAAATGTATCACATTACCACGACTTTGAAAAACCTTAAAATTCTAATTGTTTCGGATAATGGTGTTAAAGATAAAATATTATCCTAAAAATTTCAACAGTTTTTACCGATGGCGTTGAAAGATAAATATCACCACAATGAAAAATCTAAAAATTTTGATATTTTCCAATTGTGGTGTTGAAATAAAATATTATGACTCTAAAACCATAAAATTTCGAAATTTTCTAGCCATTGAATTAATCCTAAAAGTTGAATATGTAAATGGAAGTCATTATACAAAGATAATTTTTTTCTTTTTCTTTTTAAATGTTAAAAGTATATCCCTTTAACAATATTAACCTAAGACAATGTCACACATTGTAAACAAAAATTGAAAATCGATAATCAAATTGACATGCACTAGGGATGTACTTGACCCATTGCAATGAAAACTTAAAGTCAACCATAAAATGCACACATACTGAAGATGGACTTGATCCATTGTCAGGAAAAATTAAAAATAAACTAAAAAATTGGAACATAGTGGGTGTAGGTTTCTAGTTAAGTCATAGAAAAAATGATAAAACACAAATAAAATAAAATAAAAATAAATAAATAAATAAATAAAAATAGAATTAAAACAAAATGAATAAAAAAAAATATCTCACTAACCATCATACTTAAAATAAAATTAAAAAAATGGAAAATTAAATGTGTGTATGTTAAAGGTCGTGAGCGCCTATGTTACTTGAGGGTAGGTTAATGGAGATGCACATGACAAAGAGCTTTTATATATATATATATATATTAATTATGTTTTCTTTTCAATTTTCTTTAATTTTTATTATTTTTTGTAGAAATAATTATAATAGATATTCCCTAATGAGATTTGGAAGAATGGAGAAATTTGGTACCAAACCCAATCCACTCCAAGGGATTCACCACCCAATTCAAGTAGACACTGGCCTTGTATTGTATGATGAAGATCTTCCTCATGAAAGGGCTGGAACATATCCCCTCACTATGAATAGTGTAGGCTAAGATAGTCTCATATTACACAATATTTTTCAGCAGTCAAAATTTCAGCTACAACATTAATGTTTCCACCCAAGTCTCATTTAGCTACACATTCCTTGCATACCATAATCTAAACTTCATTAAAGTTGCCAACTAAGTAGCATTTAGCTACACATTCCTTGCATACCACAATCTAAACTTACCAGATCGACTGCTAATGATTCCGATGTTCTTGATTATGCAAAAGATGAATAGTTTGATGGTTCACCTCTCTTCCAGTTTATATTATATGAAATTTTTTATGTATGTTAAGTATTTCTAGTACGTCTATAGTTATATAAACATTAGGAAGTTAAAATACAATCAAACATTGATAGCTTGGATAGATATAGCGATTCTATATTGTTTTTGGATGGATTATCATGGAGTTAGGTGACTAACAAATTTCGTTTCCCTATGGGAAGGTTGAAGTCACCCAGCTATTTTGATGAATGATGTATCTTACCTTTTTTTGAAAATTATTAGAAAATAAAGAAACTATCAAACTTACAAAACAAGAAAAAATTTATAATATCTAACTAACAAACATAATTAAAATAAAATGAAAAATTAAAAACGAAATATGTGTATGTTAAAAAAAAATCTTTTTGGTTACCTTGCAATAGGTGGCAAGGGTTATGTCACAAGAGGGTAGGCTACTATAGACTCACATTATATAGCCCGAAAATTATATATATATATATATATATATATATATATATATATATATATATATATATATATATATATATATATATATATATAATTGTATCATACTTTTTATTTATTGTATTTAGATATTTTTTAATATTTTTTTTTCCAATTTTGTTTTTTATTGGTTTCATTTTTTATTTTATTTTTTTCCTTTTTTAATTTTGTTTCTATTTCTTTATTTTTTTTCCTTTTTTTTGTTTTATTTTTTATTTTTGTTTATCTCTTTTTTTACTTTGTTTAAATATTTTTTTAGCTTGTTATCTTTACCTAAAGTTTTATGTGTATCATTATTTTTGAAAAAAAATCTTCAATATTATCATCTTTGGACATAAAATTTATAAAAAATTCATAAAATTTGTCATTTTTTTAAATTTTAATTTATTCCATAAAAATATTTTGATTGAGCAAAAAGGTCATGAAATGAGTATTTTTTAATTACATTTAAATGCAAAATTTGTATTTCTTTTTTTTCTGTGAAGTGTTTAAAATTGTTATTATTTTTAGTGACCAATATTTTATGTGTAATGAAGTGTCAAAAATATGCCCCCTCTGCCCCACTTCCCATAAAACAAAACAAAATAATGTTACATCGATGGTTTACAAAATATGCATCAAAGTCACCAACATTTTAAAACATTATCCACACTTCATGCATTACAAAATTTAACATGTAAAAAATATTGTAAAAAAAAGGGTTGATGTTGCATCAACACTTTTCAAAATCAACATGAAAATCACTAACATTTTTAAAAAAATGTTGATACTAAATACATAGGGAAATTTAAACTGTCAAAACTATGTTAAAATGAAAGGATTCAAAATTAGCGTGAAAATCATAATTTTTTGCAACCTATAAAAAATAAGAACTTAGTACACTTCTCGTTAAGTTGGTAACTTTGTTAAGATTGGAGGGAGTTACCAATTAGTCTTATGTAGAGTCTCCCCATAATAGGAAAACCTTTCTCGGTGTTACCAGACCTTTCATTAGGATCCCCTTTAATAATAACCCCTCTCCCTATGTCATTGTTTTAGTCAACTCAACAACTCATTGATGATGCTGGAATAGGTGATGGGCGTTGTAAAACAATCTAAGTGGCCAGCTTGGACCTACTATAGAGGGGAAAGCCCACACAAACTAAGGAAAGTGGATGCTATATGAAAAAGGATTTTTTCTTATTTCCTCTAAAAGTTAGGAGTTTATTCCCTACATATTGTTCCAGTTGTTGGGATACCATTATAATTAGTGGATGAAAAAATTCACAGGGAGTACCCATTGTTCAAGACACCTTTAGATAGTTCCATAACCGTGTAGTGAGGTTTCTAATCTCTCTAGGATTCTATTCCTCAGTGTTCGAAAAAATACTTGGGCCTATTTCCAAAGGGGCCATAAGACAAGTTCTTTTGGGTAGTGCAAGAGAGTTGCAATATGAGTTGAATAACTACCCATTAGAGGAAGAGTTAGCATGAGAGAATGTGGATTACGTTGTGAGTATTCCCTGAGAAAGAGGAACTAGTATAGGAAGGGGCACCGTTCAAACCTAAGAAAAGGTATTTTATCTGAGGAGATGATGGGTCTTAGAGGGAGGAATTGAAGGATTAGACAAAATGACCATCTTGAATTATGTAGTTTCTTTTGGTCACTTAGAAGCACCAAGTTTGGTAGTCAGTTTGTTTGATGTTTTTAATCTCATTAAAAATCATAGGAATTGGGGGACGATGCAAATAGTGAGCTGTCAATCAATTTTCACAGTTAGATAAGAAATATGCTACTTTTTTACAAGAAATAATGGCTACTAGAGAAAAAAAGTGGTTGAATTTATTTCCTTGTTTAGATAGTTTGAATTCTACTATTGTAGACTCTAAAGGTCTCTTGTGAGGTATTTTGATGGTATAGAGTTGAGGGATATGTGTGATATGCACTTCTAGTTCATTGTTAAAAATTGCGTTAGAAGGGCTTACCATGGTGGATCATGCTCATTTAAACATGATGAATTTTAGCCCTTCCCAAAATTGTAATTTTTCTAGGAATAAAATAGAGGGCCACGCTTATGTCACACAACTCATATATTGTGGGAGGAGACATGAAATTTGTTCTCTCCTACTTGGAACATTGTGGAGTTCATTCTAGGCGGCATCCATTGGCCTCGTATTTTATTACACTGGTGGAAGAAATAGGGTTGGTTGACATTGAACTAATGTCGATTCTCCAAATGTAGTAAAATAAGAGAGTGATATTTGAAGGAATTGGAAAAATAATGCATCATTTTTTGGTGGTTGATCACTTATTGGAAACAATGAGGCACTATAAAAGCTGGATAGGTGAATTTTCTGAAGGATTTTCATATTACACCCTCATTTTCCAGCAACTAGCGTGTTGATTTTTATGTAGCATCAATAGGTATTCCCACATGTTAATAATCCTCGCTATGTGGCCAAGAAAAGATATGAAAAAAAAAACTAAATGTTTAATTTTCAGATTCCATGTAGGCTCCAAGTTGACAGGTTCGCCCGAACATTAATGGATTTGACCCTTGGTCAAAACCACTTGAAAAATATAAATACACAAGAATTCATCATCATTTTGACCAATCCAATAACACAACATCATCTGCAAGATATATCTACATGGGTGAAGGGAAAGGAAGTGATTTGAAGTTTGATTTCATTTGACTCAATTATAATTTGACCAAAATATGACAGTTGACTATCTGCATGGATTTCTTACTGCAAACTTTGATTGCAGATTGACCACAAAATAAATCTTGATAGTTGACCATACTTTTCCATTTTTGGGTGATACTTGAATATATTTGACTGGCACTTTGATTATGGTTTTTAGTACGTATTTTTGGCAATTTTATGTACTTATGAGCCTTGTTGAAGAACAATTTTACTAGGAGAAAAAATGTTGGGATTTCTCCCAAGGTTGGGTTCCCCATGGAAATTTGTTCTCTATTGTGCATGAATATCTTATTATCTTCATACTATTTTTATTTATATTATTATTGATATTTCTCAATGATATCGATGGCCTTAAAAAAATTATAAGGATCATTAGGATCTGATTTCTTATAGAAAATTCAACATCATATCAAATAAATTTTGAAAGAGAAGCCACTAAGTAACCCTAAGAGAAAATTTTTCAACAACTTGATTATATTTATATGCTACTCAAGATTCACTATGGAAGACAAGCATTAGAAGGAAGTTATTCTAAGGCCAAAGCGAGTTGAGGAAAAATTATTTGTTTCTTCTCTTGCATGTTCTATCATAAATAATAATGATGTGTGGCTAGTAGAAAATGGTTCCTTGAGGAGCATGATAGGTTTTTGAGAAGCTCCCATAGATTTGAAAAAAAGAGATTTAACATTAACAATAGAACTTGGAGACAATGCCAAGTATGCGATAAAAGGAGTTGGATCAACCACATTTCAACTATGATATCGAAATTATTTACACATGAAAGAAGTTGTCTCTGTGAGGTCTAAAGAATATATTTTTCTCTATCTCAAAATTGGAAGATAGAGGCTACAAAGTTTCATTCCTAGATGTACATGTTCTTATATAGCCTAAGAATTTAAGCATAGAATCAACAACATTAATTGATGTTCTAGAAGGATGACTATATAGGCTGATAGGATCACTAGTAAAATCATTGGTGCATAATAGTATCAGTATATGTGAGATATGGCATTGAATATGTTCTCACTTACACTAAAAATATTTACCAACATTAAGAAAAATGGTTGTAGGTATTCCATAACTTCATATTGAACATGATGGAACCTACAAGGGTTGTGCACTTGATAAAAATACCAAAGAAACTTTTTCCAAGAAACGATCCAAAAACTCTTTGCGTGGCTACTTCTAGTAGGTAACATCCACTAACGATTTCTCTCAAAGGACTTGGATCTAATTTATAAAATCGAAAGATGAAGTCTTCAACAACTTCCAATAATTCCAAGCATGAGTAGAGAACTTGAAAATGAAGGATAATCAAAGTATTGAGATCATATAATGGAGGAGAGTACACTTTTAAGGACTTAAGTGGTTTTTTCAAGGATGGATCAAGAATGATTGGATCATTCCTTACCATCCTCAACAAAATGGAGTAGCAGAAAGGACAATAGAAAAATTATAGAAGTAGTGAAAATGATGATTCATGATAAACATCCTTTGAATTTATTATGGGTTAATGCTTCTAGTACATATTTTATGTTAAAAACTAAAGTCCTCACCCAATATTAGAAGAAAAGACACCTTGAGGAAGCATTCACGAGAATGAAATTTGAAGTCAATAATTTGAGCATATCTAGTTTTCTAGTGTATCTTCACATGCTCTAAGAGAAGAGAAATAAGTTGGAACCTTATCGTAATAAAGGTATCTTTGTCAGAAATGGTGAGACTTCAAAGACTTACAAGATCTACATTTCAAAAATACGACAAATTGAGGTTAGCCAAGATGTTACCTTTGATGAATAAGTGGCCTTAAGAAATTATAGAGAGTCTCACATGGAATTTGATGATGAAGAACATGAGGTTCAAAATAATTTAGGTATCGGTCCTTCTAAACCACATCACTCCTTCTTCAGAAGATCAGGAAGAGGCAAAAAAACCAACAAAACCACTAGAACCTACATGAGAGACCATTGTAACTAGGAAAAGAGTAGTGTGGCTTCATGATAATATATAAGATGCATAAGGACATGCAACCCCTAAAGGTACAATTATATTAGAATTATTGTGTCTCTTGATTTTATTATTGGTTATAAAATACATCGAATGGACATAAAGATTGCATTCCCTAATAGTGTAACTGAGGAAGAAGTATACATAGAGAAACCTCATGGACTTGAGGTGAATGAGAAGGAATTACATATTTAGGTTGAATAAGGATTTATATTGGCTCTAGAAGGCACGTAGGGCATGGTATTCCAAGATTAAAAAATATCTCATAATTTTTCGCTTCACTAAAAGTGATGCTCATTTTAATCTTTATTTCATGGTTTTTAAGGGTGATCCTTTAATATTGGTGCTCTATGATGATTATATATTTCTCACTAGGGTAGAAAGTCTCCTCACTATGTGATAAAAGGAGCTAGCTCCAAAATTTGAGATGGAGGATATTTTTATAATGCACTATTTCTTGGGATTGGAGGTGTGGAAAAAAAGAGATGAGATATTCTTTGTAGAAAGGAATTACATTATTTAGATCTTGAATAAATTTGGTATGATAGATTGCAAGTCCATGGCTACACCTATGGCAGTGAATCTAAAGAAGCTCAATGACTCCACTTCATATTCAAATTTCGCAGATCCCACTATGTACAAACAACTAATCATATCCTTGATGTTCCTACTTAACAATGGGTCAGATATTTATTTTTTGGTAAACAACTTAAGCCAGTATATGGTTGATCCAACTAAATACACTCAGTTGCAGTAACCAATATGTTGAGCTATTTACACAATAAAATTGCAGATGGGCTGAGATATGCCTTACTTAGTGAAATGAATCTACAAGGATATATAGATGTTAGTTTTAAAGATTTTGTGGTTATCATTTGGAGAAGAATAATATAGATTATCCACATTGTTATAAGAAATCTTTCGACAATTTTGAAACATCAAAAAATTTCTTATAAAATTGTGGATAATATGCATCATTCTTCTCCAAGGATATATAGATTCAATTTAGACCAAGAATGTAGAATACAAAAATAACACATCCAAATGTTGATTAAAACTAGGATCTTGTATGATAGTTTTGTTTAGATAGAAGAAAACTCTAATAACAGTCATTACAACATAGGCAAAATATATTGTAGTGAGTGGTACATGCTAAGAAGTATTTTCGCTTTAGAAAATAATTGTAGGACTATTTGATGAGGAGCTGGAACTAAACATGAATTTTTTTAAAAATCAAATTTGTCTTAAGATTTCACAGAATCCAGTTTTTCATGAAAAAATAAAGCATACTAAGATCAAATATCACTTCATTTGATAATTTTTTCAAAGAAAAGTAGTGGAGCTCCAATATTTATTCACAAATTAAAATATTGTTAATATCATTAGAGGAAAATTTAGCCTAAAAATGTCCTTGAAATTTTTATGTAATTTCTATGTCATAATATGTAAACCAATCAAAATACATTAAATTTAAAAAGAGAAATACCTAAATATTTTTAAAGGAAAGGAGGAAAACTACCATTTTTTAATTTGATTATTGGCTGATCTCCTCATAGGTTTATGAAAATTAAATTTCACATCCAATGAGTATTGATTATTCATACTTTTATGAAGACCCACATTGATCAAATTGAATATACATTAAAAAAACATGTTAAACCAATAAAAATCCTTCAAATTTATAAAGATATACATGTAAATTTTGCAGGGAAAAGAATAAAACTACATTTTTTTTTGGCTTATCTCCTTATTACGTTTACTCAAATTTGAAGTGTACAAACTCATTGGATGCATAATTAAATTTCACATCCAACACGTAGCCATTATGCATACTGATTGGAAGACTCACATTGATAAAAAAAATGACGATACTTAAAAAAATCAAAAGCTTTTTTTTTTAATTATCTTCAACTTTTATCAATGTGGATTTTCCCAAAAGTATGCATAATGGGTACTTGTTAAATTTGAATTTTAATTTGACATCCAAAAATTACTTAAACTTGAAATTTGAGTAAAATTATAAGGATATAAGCCGAAAATACAATAGAAAAAATTGTTTTTTCTTTTCCCTCCAAAATGCATAGCCCTCATTTTATTACTTTAACGATTATTTTATTATTTTTCCAATATGAGTTAAACTAAGCTTTATGAGTGAGATTAAAAATATAAAGGGTTTAGAATAAGCATTATCTAAATTTATATAACTTTCATGATTTATTCTTTCCATTAAGAAAGAAAGAGAAAGATGATACTTGAAAAAATCAAAAACTTGTTTTTTTAATTATCTTCAAGTTTTATGAATGTGGATTTTCCTAGAGGTAAATTTGTTTTTATTTATGGAATTTGATTAGTATTGTAATATGTACATAGATTTGAGGTGAGATGATGGAGAACCACGACCTTGGACCCTCTGTCTCTGCTAAGTCTACTCTCAATGTGACAGAAGTACGCCTTCCCTTGCAGCAGACCTTTCTCTTGGTTTCTTTGGCACCCCTCTCTAGGCAATTGAAACGTGGCCAGGTGTATGATTTTTGATTACCTAGATAAAATAATGGGGTTAATTATTTTTTTTTCCATTTTTGTTTTGCTTGACGGTGTTTAGCTGTTAGGGTTTCTGCTATGGAGTATTTTTTGCACTTTCTTAGTGTCGGTTTAAGAAGTTCTGTCAGCATTAACAATGGGGTTTGACAGCGAGACGGTTGAACTAGAGCCTGCATCTAAATACCTCCTTATGTGCTGGGGGCACGAGATATCTGAGAAGAACCTAGAGATTTTCTTCCCAAATGATGTTGTTTCTCAAGCTCTTGGAGATGATGCGGCTATTGGGGGCCCTTCGAAAGGGGTGGGGCTATTAGGAGAAACACTGCAAAGCACCAGGAGTGGGTACTAGAGGGCTAAACTCCTTCTTGATCTGGTTTGTGAGCATCTTCCTATGGTTGGTGACAGATATCGAGCGGTTCCGCTAAACCCTCATTTCCCTTCTACGGCAGTACCTTAAGGAAAACCTTCCCACCCTGTGTTTATTAGAGGTTTAGAGGACATAGTCATTAGTTGTGGTTTACAAGGTCTTTCAGGCCACCAAGCCTTTGGTGAAGGTCCTTCTCTTGAAGGAATTTCTCTGGGAGGGTTATTAAAGGAAGTTTTGGCAGGTCTGAGAATAACTGGAGTGGGTCAGGGTTTCTTGTCTTCCTGGGTTGCTGCGCATGTAGATGCTTGCGTCCTAGTTTCTTAGGGTGGAGGTGGGTTGTTTCATTTTTCACCTCAAGGAGAGGTTCCTCCTCTCTACCAGTACAGGGTTTCCTCCAACAAGGCAGTAGATAGAGTCCCGAGGTCTTTGGCTCAGAAAATGAAGGGATAAATCTGATCAAAGGGGTGGCCTCGGGGTCCAGTGTGCATAGCGAATCTTGGGAGGCAGTAGAATTTCCCAAGGTCTTTGAAGAAGGACAAAATGGGTTGCCTGGGTCTATAGGGATGGATTTTCACTCTTTAAAACCATCTGGGGAAGGGGAGGGTATCAAGGAAGCAGCGGGTGGTAAGCGTAAAAGACCAAAACCTGTTAAGAAGAAAGTTAACAGGCCTAATTGTCTATTGGGAGTGGACATAAGTGTACAACAAGCTATGGAAGCATGCGAGACCATTCTGGTAGGAAGAGTGAGAGGCAGGAAGTACCCGGCTGAATACATCTCTGATTGGGCCCTCACCGAATGGAAAGAAGCCCCAGGTCAGCCTACGAAGATCACGGCCTTGGTAAGGGGTTGGTTTAGTATCAAATTTGACAGAAAAGATCAGGTGGACTGGGTGTTAGGAAGGAATTGGTTCTTTGGTAAGAGACAAATTCTCTTTCGAAGATGGACTCCCTTATTCGATACCTATAAAGAAAAAATGGCGGAGTCCTCAGTGTGGGTTAAACTCCCAGGCCTCCCTATGCAGTTCTAGATAGAATCTATTTTCGTCTCCATTGGAAACACGCTGGGCACATTTATGGAAGTGGAAAAATCATATATTCAAACAAGGGATCAGAGTGTGGCATGAATTCTGGTCAGTTTAAACACCAGAGAGGGTTTGGCGGATGTGATGACTCTTGAATACAGGGATCTGGAATTCTTGCAGACCCTTGACTATGAAAATATCCCTTTTTGGTGCAACCGCTGCCATAAGTATGAGCACTTGGTGAATGAATGCCCACTTGCTCATTGACGACGTCACAGGTAGACGAAACTGTGCAAGAAGGAGGGAGTCTCCCTTCTTGATGTGGATGGTCTCGCACAAGCAATAGTCCCTCCTCCCCCTGAGTAGGAGATGACCCCTACTTCTGAGGAGGGCTTGATGTAGCATTAGGCAGAAGCTATTGTTACCCTCCCTCCTCCTACAACTAATCTAGAAACCTCCCTCGTTCCCCTTCCAGGCGGTGAACTTGTTGGGGCGTCTCATGTGGGTATGTCCACTTCCCTTCCTCTCTCCTTCCATTCCTCTTTCTGTTATTCTTTGTCTGATTTTACTGAGCCTGGTCCTTCGAGGAAAATACTCAATGATATTTAGGCTTTAAATATTTCAAATTCGTCTTTAGACAGTGTGATTCTTTCTATCTCGGATCCTCTCGATCCTATTCCCCCCTTGGCTGTATGTGACCCTATTACTTCTATCCCTTGGTCCTCTTCCTTTGACTTACCCCCTTATAATCTCAGACCTTTCGCCAATCGTATAGGGAAATGGCTAGTTGTGGGTGGCCTTGCTTCGAACCCTGTGGCTTTTGGGCCAAGGAAATTAAGAGGAAGGAAATATAACCTCTCCAAGGCCCAGATGAAAGCAGTTGTTGATGTAGCTGACGGGAGGAAAATTTCGATCGCTGGGGTGCTTAGAGCCAAGCGTACACCCCCTGAGGGTGTCCCATGATTTTTCTATCCTTCAATTGCAGAGGCTTAGCTAGCCTTCCAAAAAAGCTAGCGTTTAGAGAACTTATGCATGGTCAAAATCTAGATGTTATCATGTTGCAATAAACGCTGGGAAAAGGGAATGAAGTGATTAGTATTATTTCAAAAATGTTGCCTGGATGGGTTTTTCATGCCCTTGATGTGGTGGGTAGGTCTGGGGGAGTGTTCTCAGGTTATAATTCAAAGAAGTTAAGATAAATCTCTTCTTGGGGTTAATAAAACTGCTTGGCTTTGGAACTCTACCCACGTGAGTTGAACCTCTCATTTCTTTCCTTGAGCATTTATGGACCTTGTGTGGATAGGGATCGCTTCTGGTCCTTGTTCTTCAGATCTTCTTGGCTTTCCAACCCAAACATGTTAATTGGAGGGGACCTGAACTTCTCCTTGGGGGAAGTTGAATCATGGGGAGTATCTACCAGAGTGGACCCCTTACAGATTTCTTTAGGAAAAAATTGGCAATGGCTCATCTGGTGGATGTTCCCCTACTCAAATAGTGACCTACTTGGAGGAACCAGAGAGTAGGGCTGGAATGGGTCGGTAAAAATTTAGATCGTTTTCTGATGTGTGAAGCTTGGGGTGGAAAATATTTTGGTCTATAGACACTAGGTCAGGGAGGGGAGAGTATCTGACCATTTCCTGATCTTTTTGGAAATGAAAGTTGATGGTAAAAAATTGGGAATCCCTTTCAAATTTAATTCCTCCTGGATGAAGGATGATTCTTATAACAACCTATTTCATATAACTTGGGAGAAAGGTAGTTTTAGTACTGAAGTTTCCAGGAGCTCGTTTTTCATGAACAACCTCAAGAAAATGAAAGCTTACTCCAAACAATGGGCTGCCCAAAATAAATCTCTAGAGGAGGATGAACTCAAAAAAGTCAACTCTGAACTAGAAAAATTGGAAGACCCTACTGGCGGAGGTTATGCCTCTATTGAATCCAAGGCAAGAATCAAAGATTTGGAGGCCTCTCGGAGAAAAATTCTCCAGCGCAGTGAAGAGAGTTGGCGGCTGAAAATTTGAGCTATCTGGTTACAAGTTGGAGATGGGAATACAAAGTTCTTCCCAAATTATGCAAAAGGTCGGAAAAACTCAAATGCTATCTGGGAAATTCCCAAGGAGGATGGTGAAAAGGCTAAATGTTTTGAGGATTTGGCATCCCTGGGTATTAATCACTTCAAATATTTGTTTAAAGCTACTGCAGAGATATCCATTGCCAAGGTAATCAGAGTTGCCCAATTTTTCCCCAGTTTCATTGACGAAGAAGGTAATTAGGCCATCATGGAACCAGTCATGAAGCAGGAAGTGGAGGATATCCTAAAATCCATGCAGAAGGACAAAAGTCCTAGTCCGAATGGTTGGACTATTGAATTTTTCCAGCATTTCTTTGAAACCTTAGGGGATGAGCTGGTAGCTGTTGTGGAGGAGTCTCGTGTTTCTGGGTCTATGTACCAGCCCTTTAATTCTACCTCCGTAGCGTTGATCCGTAAATCTGACCATCCCGACTCTTTTGTTGACTTTCGACCCATCGCTTTGTGTACTTGTGTTTATAAAATTATTGCAAAATTCATTGCCTCAAGATTAAAGCCTTTCTTATCTAGACATATCTCCCCTGACCAATTTAGTTTTCTGGATGGTAGACAGATTCATGAAGCTATGGGAGTTTCCAAAGAAACTCTTCATAGTCTGAAGAGAAGTGGGAAGAAAGGGGAAATTATCCAAATTGACTTATCAAAAGCCTATGACAGAATTAGTTAGATGTATTTGCGCCTCCTGCTAACTCATCTTGGTTTCAGATTTGATTTTGTTAGATGGTTTATGAGTTGTGTTACATCATCCTCCATTTCTATTTTGATAAATGGAGCTGCCACCTCTTTCTTCATTCCTAAGTGAGGCTTAAGGCAAGGGTGTCCTCTCTCGCCACTTCTGTTCCTATTGGCTGCTAAGGGGATTAGCTTAGTGATTCAAAAAGAAAAAATAAAGGGTCAGCTTAAAGGTATAGAAGTGGCGATAAATCTCTGGATCACTCATTTACTCTTTGTTGATGATATTCTGCTATTTAGTAATGGGAGTTTGGAGGACTTTCGATCTCTAGAGAGCATTTTGGACTTCTTCCTGAAGGCAACAAGTCTTCATGTTACTGAATAGAAATCAACTCTTACCACCTCTAGTCTGTCCATGGAAGAGGTGGGCAGGGTTGAAGCTTTGTTGCATTTTGAAGTCAAATCCATTCGGGATAATTTTAAATATCTCGGTTTCCATCTCAAGCCTGATAATTATTGAATCCATAACTAGAAGTGGCTCCTTTCTAAAATTGAAAAAAAACACAATCACCGGAGTCATAAATGGCTATCAAGGGCAGGAAGGCTAGTTCTAATCAATTCAGTCTTGGTGGCAATTCTGGTGTACTGGGCCAGTCTCTCTTGGGTACCGAAAGGTATTTTAGCCTCCATAGATAAATTGCGTATTAGATTTTTATGGGCTAGATCCAAACTGGATCATGTTACTCCCTGGGTAGCATGGGATAAAATTATGAGACCTAAGGAATGGGGAGGTTGGGGTATAAAGAATTTGTTTTCTTTTTCAAAATCCCTTGCAGCTAAACCAGCCTGGAGGCTGATATCGACAGAATCGCTCTGGTCGTCTGTCACTAAAAGAAAAGATATTGCACAAGGATCTGTCCTTGACTGGGTTTGCTACCCCTCAAGTCTTCAAAAAATGCCTCGGTGGTCTGGAAAGTCCTAGTAGCATCTGTGCAAACCATTGAGCAAGGTCTAGCATGGAGTGTGGGCGATGGAACCCAGGTCCATCTTGGTTGTGACCCTTGGGTCAGATGTTCAGCCAGGTTTACTCTTTCACAGGATTTGGCAACCTTCCTAAATAACAGAGGATTTTTCAACCTGAGTCATGTGGCTGATCCGCGGTCCTCCTGTTATCTGAGACGAGGGTGGCACTCAGGAACTGATCCTCATCTAGAAGAAATATGGCAGGAAGAATGGAGGTTATATGTTTTGGACTTACAGAATTCATTTGTTTGGATCTCTGACTCTAGCGACAAATTTTGCTAGGTCCATGCTTAGATTGGAGTCTATACCCCAAAGTTGGGGTACAAATGCATGATGTCTTCGCAAGCTTGGGAGGCTCTGGCCTGGTTTTGTAAGCCGATTTGGAAGTTGAAATTTCCAGCTAAGACCAGAATTTTCTTCTGGTGTATCCTTCAGAAAAAAGTGCCAACTTGGGATTTTCTACAAAGGAGGGGGAAAATTGGCCTGATTTGGTGCTCCCTTTGCAAGGACAAGGAGGAAACATCTCTTCACATCTTTCTTCATTGCCCTTTTAACATCAGTCTTTGGGATGAATCTCTAAGGCTTATCAATATCCCCTTCATATGGGAAGGAGATGACCTAATTCAAGCATGGACCTGATGGTGGCAAGTGGATCCTGATGATAAAGTTAGATCACTCCCTCTCCTGATTGCGTGGGGCACATGGATTGCAAGAACATGGCAATCTTTCAAGATCAATATTTCCCAACTGGAAGATTGTCTGCTGAAGGTGCTGCCATCTACAATAGCCTAACAACTCCATCTTGTCCAAGACCTCCTCACTGTATTCAGCCAAAAGCCATCAAGGATTCGATTCCTTGGGCTTACTTTGATGTCACCTCAAACGTGAATGGGAGATGTGGTACTGGTCTTGTTATTCACTTATCTCCTGATTTTTCCTTACGTTCATCTATGCGTCTTGGGCAAGGGTCAAACAATTTTGTTGAACTCAAAGCCCTTCATTTTCTTCTCTGCTGGTTGATCTCAAGACAATTGAGGAAGATTCAAATTTTTGGTGACTCTAAAAACATAGTGAATTGGTTAAATGGGACTCAACAGTGCAGGAATTATATTTTGTTACCTTTTCTTAAAGAGATTCGTTGGATCAAATGTTTTTTTACTGAGATCACTGTCTGTCACATTTACAGGGAATGGAACCAGGAGGCATACCGCCTATCTAAAGAAGGTAGTCAGCAAGATATGGGGACCTGGACAGTGACTGAGTTGGAAAATGGGGCTGTTCATCCACTGGAACATCTTGTTTTTTATTAAAAAGTTCATGTTTTGTTTCTACCACTGTACATAATCAGTTGCTTATGTTCTTTTTATGTTTCCACATCAAACCTTCAAAACTGTTTCATAACATTTGATGCCTCAGAACTGTTTTCCTTATAAAGGAGGTTCTGGGACTTCATTATCAAAAATTGTTTACATATTATCAGGAGATCGATATAGTTTTTACTGTCGGTCTCCCTTTTTGTGGAATGGAAGTTTATGCTTCTGAAGGTACTATTTCCTCTTCTTCTCATCTCTGTTTCGATTTCTCACCGGGGGATGATGAAGGATAGGGGGTGCCTCTGTTTTTTCTGACTTTTGTGCACAGGCTATTTTTACAACACTTTCAGGTGTTAAAAGCAGTCGAGACCACCATTCCTCTTTGGATAAAAGGTGAATGGAGCTGATCTAAAATGCTCTACATATGCTATGTGACTATCTATTTATAATAGAAAGTTCGATTTTTTTCTGTGGAAAAAAATGATTTATTCTTTCCATTGCATAAAATATTGAATCTGATTAATCATCATTCTAAGTAGTATAACTTATTATGAGACTAATTGTTAAAAAAAGTGTTAATAATGCTATTGCCATTATATGATTGTGATAAAAAGGTTTAAATATATATCCATTTCAAATATTTACTTTGGATATTTAAAATTCCATTTTCAAATATTTTTTACTTATTATTCCATTATATAACAAGATCTAAGATGTCTACCTATTTCTCCTTTTGTAAATACATCTCTTATATTAGAATGAGCCTTAATTTTTTTTATAATGTATTGTTCCAACTTTCATATGAGATGGTAACATAGGGATTAGTGTTGAAATTTTAAATGGTTTTTGTTATTTTTATGGTTTTAATAATATTTTTGAATGCATGTAATTTCCTTATTTGTGTTTTTTATTAGAAGCTTTAAGTTTACACTAGGCCAAAATGTTTACTAAATAGCTAGAATTTTCACTATCACATTCTACTACTCATAAGAATGATTTCTTGAATTATTAGCTTAAAGTTGAAAATTGAAGGCTAAACAATTCTGGAAAATATCAAAATGTACAAACTCGAGTTGTTATAAATGTTCGTAGTGCTAAAATGTTAGTTTCATTCACTTATTATAGTTAATATTTCAAGCTCTAGAAACTGAGCATTCAATAGACCTGCTATTATAGCCTCATTTATTCTATTGATATTCCTAATTGGAAGGGAAAGAGTAATTTGGTTCTTTTTATCAAATTTCACTTAAAGCATTTATAAGACTTTAGTGATGTCACTTATTAATATATACATTATGTTTTATGATCTCATGCCACATTTTAAATTGTAATTGTTTTCAATTTGTACTCTCTCAAACTCATGCCTAACACACATAGACACCTAAATTTTATAAAAATATTTCAAAACTAGATTATGTAAATTATCAAATTTCTAACACATGTAAGAAAAAAAACAAGTGCACATGTTTAATTGAGCTCTATAATTAAAATGCATTGCATTAAGGAAATTTATATTTAGTAATTTTATGAATTGCTAATTTTTGCAATAATGTTAAAACAAAACTTATATATTTATAATTATAATTTTAAAACTTTATAGTATAAACAAACTTGTTTATTTAGTTTATATAAACATCTAATTATATATTACAATGATGTTTGATTATAATTTCAAAACATTCCTAATATAAATATACTTCTTCATTTAGTTTATATAAACATTTAATAATATATAATTATATATTACAATGATATTTGATTTTGTTGAAATCTTGAGTGTTGTACAATATTAATTAAACCAACATATTTAAACACGCTACACATAAATTTTCAAGATACAACTAAGCATGAGATAGGGAGGGATAACTTCCTTTATTCAAGTTTACTTAGAGCTATAATATTATAACTCATGTTGATTTTTATAAATTTTCACCTTTATTAGTCCCTGCGACATGACAACGACTATTGGAATCGAATTTTAGTGTTTACATTAAACTGTTTCACCTTAATCCAAAGTTTGACAACAAAATATATGAAAAATGTGATTCATTAGCCTATCAAATCGAAGGGTTCTATTTTATGGCCAATAGAAATGTTTTTGATCTTATTTGGCCTCTTTCCGAGGTGAAGAGGCCATAAAGTTTGGTTAAAAGATTTGATTTCAATAATATTTTCCAAATCTAAACTAATGTTGGCATTAGTTCTCTAGCATGAAATAGCTAGAAATATTTGGTTGGTTTGCGAAGTTAGATATGTCAAATAACCTCTCTATCGTGGAGATGTGCCTCTGAACCTGGTGTCTGCATGCATGTTGTTTCATGCATGCTGTTTGATGTGGTGTCTGCATAAGTGGTGCTTGCTGTCTGTAGTATGGATAGGTTCTAGATTGACTATTTTATGTGCCTACCTAAAGCATTTCCTAAGTCCGGATTCAGTAGTGAATGACCTCTGTTAATGGATTTGTGCATCAGTGAATGGTTTTGTGCGTGTAGTTAACGACGACTATTCGTATGTGCTGCATGCAACTCCACAGTGCCAACTTCATCTTCTGCAGATGGTGCTGACTTCATCTTGTGTCGATGGTTTCGATAGGCTCAAGCATCGACTCACTAGTCAGGTGGTCAGATGGTGTGCCATAGATAAATATGCTTTATGGAGAGAGAGCTACCGATACTTACCAATAGGCTTAAGCATCAAATCGGCCTGATGTCTGCATGAAACAATTATTCATTCACACAGGCTGCAATGAGAATGCATTCGTCTAAATTGTTGTTACTGTTTGGTATGTGCTTATGAAATTCATAAATTTATACGGCAGAAAATATCATTGTATATGAAAATCAACACAAATTTGTCAGTTGTACCTCTTTTTTAAAAAATAGCTGTGAATGTCAAAGTACATATATATACATTTGTGTGTTCAAGCTAGTAGTGGTGGATATATTTTTCTTGTTGCTTAATCTTGTTCAGCACGGTTGCTTAATCTCGTTCCTCATGGTTGCTTCATCTACAGGCATATTTTGGCCCTGTGATAGCTATAATTTTAATTATTTTGAGATGGATACTGCTTAGAAAAAATACATACATTATACATGATTTTTTTCCCCAAAGCTGAAAATACTGACAATAACAAGCTTTACATTAAATATTTATTCTTATACACAGAGATTTTGTCTTTCCAGATTCAATAAATATGTACATGTTTTACGTTTCTCCATTATTATCAATATTGGAACTTGGTCTCATTTCAGTAATAAATGTGTTCCTTCTTTTCCAAATTGCTAAACTGAATAGAAAATTCATTTTTTTTTCAGATACTTCAATTTTTAGAGCTGCCAAAAGCGAAAATTCATAGCATTAAATATTTATTCTTATACACAGAGAGTTTGTCTTTCCAGATTCAATAAATATGTATAAATATGTATATGTTTTAGGTTTCTCCATTATTATCAATATCTTCATCCTCACCTTCGGCCTCTGAGACGTCTAGCGTTCTCTCTGAGACCTGTTTGCTGCATTCGATAAGCAAACATTTGAAGCATGAAAATGGGCAGAGTACATACCGTTTACAAAGATTTTTGGATTCAGAGTTTCAATCGGTTGAATCCGCTGCAATGACTCTGTGAGAGCTCAGTAGTCGATCTCTGACCTCTCTACCAAATTCCCAGTATCTGATCCACTAGACTTGATGACCACCAACCCAACTTTCCATACATTGACCACATAACATAACTTGAGGTCTGCAACACAAGGCTAGCAGAGCATTGGCACCCCACTTTTTGTACTCTCCACAGTCGAATTCCAACCACAATGGCCAATGAAACAACCCACAGATGGATGCAACAGAACAGCCAGCTGCGGCACCCATGAAATTACGCAGCCGCAACTCTCGAATCACTCAAAATATTCCCTGGGAAACTCCCTGTAGGTTCGATTGTCAATGAGATATGGACGCACAACCCACATAAACGGCCTCTGAGTCGCCTCGAGGGCAAGTGCAAGCTCCTCCACCTGAATTTCGCTGAAATGCACAGTGCTCCCGAATGACACATATATCACAGATTCTAGAGATTGCTAATCTATCGACTGTAAGCATTCTTGCTTTTTTGTCCACAAGCTCAGGGGCTTCGATTTTGCCCTCTTGAGCGCATGATCCGAGCTTAATGTTGTCAAAGCCACTGCTCTGGTGGCCATTCAGATCACTGAAGCCATTTTTTCTGTTCTTGTCTGGTAATATTGCCCTGTAAGCTCAGTTTCATTGTTCCCACAGCTAGGATTTAAGCATGCACATGTGCAACCAATGTTGGTTTAATCATTCAGGAAAGGTAGCCCTATACTTATTCTTTGACTGACGCCAGGCTTCGATCGAACCCGGTCCCGTTTTCACTGCACAAAGTCAATAACACAAACAAATGTTTAGTGTGAAGAAATTGCACGTAGTTAGCATGAAAGGTTCAAGATGCCAAGTTTCACCTTTTTTTATGATACTTAATACCGGTACTAAGTGCAGGTGTTGAAAAAAATGAAAAGGTCTGGGTTCGACTCCCAGCTAGCCTAAGTGCCAAACCACCAATGTACAGGGGTAGGTGTTTTCAGAGGTCTCACTTGGCTGGGAGCAGGGACTTGTTGCTCCGCAACCTATTTTGTATATTTTTTGAAGTGTGCAATTTACTACATAATTTTGGGAACTATTATTATCCTATATAACTCCTTAGTTAATTAGTTCTTAGTTCTTGTAGCTTCTTCTTACATAATTGTATTCATAACAAATTTGTGCAACACACATGAACTAAAAATGTTTTTTAACAACAATAGGAATTTAAAATATGAAACACGAGTCAAATTTCATGGTTTATAAAATTAAAGTGGCTATTTTGAGTATTTTAACAAAAATGATAAAAGACATGGAAGAGTTTTAGTTGTATTTGATAGGAAAATCACCCCATGACATAATATTTTTCCCTCAAATTCCATATGTGTCACACAATTTATTTTCAAAGAGCTCTTCACCTCATAGTATTCAACATTGAATGTTTGTGAACTTTAAATATTGAATTATTTAAGAATTTATAGTTAGTAATATAAAGTCATTATTTTTAATTTTTCTTCTTCATGGATGTTTTTTTACTCTAAATAAATATTTTTATTTTGTATATGAGGATTATATATGTTTGTTCCTCAAATAAATCTTGGGCAACAAGGATCTATTCCATTACAAGGATATACTCATTATGCCTTCAACATGTCACATGCAGGAAGGATATACTCATTATGCGTTCAACATGTCACATGCAGGAATTGAACCTAAGTTGTGATGATAAAATCATTTCTCCCAACCACTAGAGCTATATTGAATTGAATTCCCCTCCATGGTTTTTCATACTAATGTGACATCAATATAGTTTTTGCATAAATATTGGATTTAACCTGCATGTTGCTTAAAAATGTGATCTTCATTTTATATCTTCAATAGTTAATTTGGTCATGTTCTCTCTACTTGTTAAAAAAATATGCCCCCTTTAAATCTGTGATATGAGATCCTATATTTTCACCTATCACTCGATGGGTACATAAATAAATTATTTAATATTTTTTCAAGGAAAATATCTTTGAGAGACCTAAGGTATGTTTCCCCACATTCATAAATAGGAACCCTAATAAATCTATTGATGTAGATTAGAGTGCCTCAGATAGGGGGACTGAAACCTTGCACTTTATATAATCAAAATAAAAAAATTCACAACAATGTGATAATCACTTTGTTAGCACTCCAGCAGTTCTCTGAAGGCTGAGAAGGAGACCGACAAAGGCAACCAAAGACCACTTTGACCTAGTAGCTATCCCTACTAAGCTGAGAGGGCTATCTCAATGCGATCACAACCAAATTGACTGGATCATGGAGATTTTAGGCTAGATATATTAGGATCTAGGGTTTTGGCTGATTTGGATTTTTCTACTAAATGAAAATGTACCTTTAGAGCTAGACTTAAAACTCTGGTAGGGTTATAAGAGAAAAAATTGTAGGGGAATAAATGGGCAAGGTAGGAAAGCTTTAATGACCCTTTAGGCTTTATGGTTATGGTGTAGTATGAACAGAGAGATTAGGAACAAGAATATAATTATGAATTCATTCCTTAAGAAGACAATAAACACAACATCATCCCCTCATCAAAACAGGGCATGTGTTCTTCATGAATCCTACTTAAAACCTTTAAATACAATGAGTGAAAGAATTATATATGTAATGGAAAGAGAAATAATTAAATTGAGTGACTTAGAAAAGATAAAAATAGCCATACAATATCACCAAATGAATCCCTAAATATAAGTTGCAGCCATTCTCTATATCGACGGTATTACTTTGTCAAATTGAAATACACTAGCTCAATGTCAAAGACACCAACCCTTGAAAATGATTAAAAAGGCCTCATATAGTTGTTGAGGTCTAAATCCTCCCTTGGAGGTCGAATTTTCCAGCAATAAAGTCAAATGCATGCATCTATTTGAGGTCTATTACACAGTAGGGAGGCTACACAATAAATTCCTCCTTCATTTAACCACTAAGAGGCATATCATCAAAGAAATAAATGGAGGATACGACAACTATTAAACTCCATTTTACCATTTAAAATTACATTTTCACTCTTACATTCATCTACTTTAGGTTTAACTTTTACAAAAGTCGAACTAGAAATTGGAGAAAATTACACAGTGAAAATTTTACAAAAATCTCAGAAAATTGCAGATGTCTAGCACCATCTTGGAGGCCATTTTTAGACACCTCCCTGAAGTCAAAATTTAAATCTAAGAGAACGGTAAACTAGCCTTGTCTTTCTAGTTTCCATGACATATTTTATTTTTTTAAATGACCGATGGGAAGGCGTTCAAAACCTCTTTCTCCGAAGGTGTCTCTAGGTATGCAGCACGTGCCAAAAAGAAGGGTCGAATGTTGATTTTTGACTCCTTTTTCTTATTTTTCTCAAAATTTTAGCCCTAAATAAAAAATATGAGGAAATGGGTTTTCAGAGGAGTCCAAAAGATTTTGAGAAATTTTGATTTTATCCCATTTGGAGCCCTGAGGAAAAATCGCAGCACCATGGCACTGCACTTCTAGACCCCTACTAAAATTTCTGAATTTTTTGAATTTGCACCAAATTTCACTAAAAAAAAAAATTTGATCCAAATATTCCCAAAATTGGTCCATAAGTGCTTAATGGGGTGTAATATTCAACCATGGAGGCATTAGTAAGAAAATAAAGTTTACCATTCTCCTTTTGGCTCATTAGGGTTTGCTTAAGCTTGTCTTAGAAGTGTTTGATTTTGATGTGTGCAATCTGGTTTCTTGTTTGGTAGTGGGTATCGATGAACTTATGAATCTTTTTATCCCTGTTTTCCTTGTCAAGGAGCTTCGCCAGGTGAGTTTTCACCTTCTCAAGCCAAAACTCCCTGTCCTCATTGATATCTTTTGTAATCCTCTCTTCAAAACTGAGTTCTTCATCTATAGGGTCTTGTTCTCTTTCTCTTTGCAATGCCTATTTGAAACCAATCATTCTTGGCCTCTTCCTCTTCACTTGGTGTTCAAGCTCATCATTTTCATTATTCTCAGCCGCTTTTTTTCCTTTCAATTCATGTTTGTTTTCCTAAATCAAACTTTTTTCCAAAATCAATTGTTTTGTCTTCACGTGATAGTTTCTTGCTCTAGAAATGAAATGACAAAATTTACCCTTTCCAAATTGTCTCAGAGCTCTTTTATCTAAGCATCCTTGTCTTTGATTATCCTCGCCAATTTTTCCTTCTCTTTGTGGACCTCCAATTCAACTAGTTCAAAGTCATGTTCCTCCTCATCATGCATGGATGTCTCATGTTGTGCTAATGGTGATCCCTATAGAAAGGAAGATGACATGAACTAAAAATTTGAAATAAATTATTGCAATCGTGCCCTTTTCTCCCCTAAAATTGGTGGAAAAAAAAGCTGTAAGCTTATCATGGTAACTTACCTCTTCGACTCTTTGACAAAACCCTAGGTAGTTGACCTCTTCAAAGCATTTTCTGATGAGGGGCGAGGAAGTGATTTCATTGAAATTTGAGGGTTCATACCTCAGTATCTTCCCCCCTTTGTCATGTTTTCTCTTCTCTGATGATGAAGAATCTCTTTCCATATTTTAAACCCAAGATGATATGAGGGGAAAAATAGGAAAAAGTGAGTAAAGGGAATAAATGAGGAAGTTAGGGAAGGGAGATGGGAGTAGGAAAATTGAGGAAGATGGGAAAGGGTCTTAGGAATATTTAACGAGTGAAATGAAGGGAAATGAGTGAGGGAAATGGGGTATGAAATTCAAACAAAGTCCTAGCTAGGAAAATTTCCCAATTTAGTAAAATAGGGCTAGGGTTTATAGGGAGATGATGTAAAATGAAGGGAAATTGGTTTTTGATGAATGGGGATGGTCCATAAACCATAAACAGAGGTGTAGGGACAATGAAAATAGGATTTCAAGAATAAATTTGTCTTTTGGAAACCAAAACCATGAAATCCATGCATACCCTAGGAGACTAAACTTATGATCAATTTATTGGCATGCAAAGAAAATGATGGCATGATCATCTGTAAACATACTTGTTATAAACCTTGCACATTGAAAAATGTGGAGTGGAACTCCGAAAAACTGAATTTGGTGATCTTTAGACTAGTTTGGGAAACTCTGCCCCATGCGCAATGCAATTCACTATTGCATAGCTCCTATCTGTTTTGCAGTTCTCCTACGCATAACTCCTCCTCTAGATCTGTAACCCAATGCTTTTATGCACAACGCCAAATAATATTTTCCATTTTCAGCTAAAAACCTATGTTTTCTAACCAAAGGAGGAATGATCTCAATGATAAGAGGTAACAAGAGTGCAAATTAAATGTATTTGTGTATTTTTGGCCTTTTATAGATATGGAATGATTCTACTCAAGTGATTATGGGCCCTACATGTCTCCTCAAGCATGACTTTCATTCTTTTTTTTTAAACATTGTAACTAGAAATTTTTGTGTCTTATTTGGAACATTGAAATGTAGCATTTTAGGAGAATGAAGTGCATATTACATATAGAACAATAAAATTACATTTTTTGAAATAAAATTCATTGAAGAAACTTGCTTTTTTACCACTCCTCCTATTGCCAGATTTTATGCATGAATGACAATTTGGTGACCTTGAAACCCTAAAGACCTAATGGAGATATTGAACTGAATGATATCATGGTGGTAATGAATGAAATAATGATGAAAATATTTGAATAATGATATACTTAGCTTATTTGATGACATGGACTAGCAATTTAAATAATTTGGAAGGAGTGGAAAATTTTCCTAAACCTAATGACGAGTAACCAAATATTTTCTTGAAGACATAGTGAAATGACAAAATTTGAGTATGGGACCCTAAAATACATGATAAGAGTCTATTTGATCACTAGTGACAGGATGCAAATACTTTCACTAACATTTTTCCCAGCTTGGTATGACAGCTCCTTGGAGGTGTCAAGAACATCATAGACAAAGTAACCTTATCCATTGGGCATGGAGTCAAAATTTAAAAAAGGAAATTGAATATTGAAAACTTGACATGATAAACTGACTCAAAAATGGACTTACTTGAATTTAACTAAACTTTGAAAACAACAGAAAATCAATGGAAATTTATGGCCTTCACCTCAGGCTCCAAGCTGCGATGATTCTATGCTTCACACTTTGCAGAAAAATTAAATTGATATCTACAATGGAATAGGGAAATTTTTAGAAATCTGCTCAGAAAAGGTTGTGCTTAAGGAGCCTACCATTGACTAGTCCTCCTATACAATCCTCTCCATTCATTTCCTCCAATAGAAAAGCATATTATCTGCGAGAGGTTGAAATATTGTATGGTCCTTTCCATAGGTTCTCAATTTTACCATGTTTCCCTTTATCATTGTTTCTAGCATCCCAACGAAGGACCACATCTCCAAGCTTGAAATCATCTACCTTTGTTTTGATGCCATATACCTTCTTTATACTTTAATGAAGCTTTGATGTGTTTTGAAATACCTCATCTCTGGTTTGCTAAAGATGGATCATTTGATTGATGAGGACCTGCACATCATTCTCTTCAGTACCTACTTGTAGCAAATTCATGACTAGGACTACAAGTGATGTAGGGAAATTTGTATCTAATCCATATACCAATTGAAAATGAGGAATTCCTATTGACTTCCTACTACTCACCATGTCTTCCCACAAATAATTAACAAGCTTATTATGCCAGTTCTTCTTACTCGCCTCCAAGATCTTCTTTATAATCTTGATTAACGATTTGTTAGAATATTCTGCCAATCCATTACCTTATGGATAATATGCATTTGAGTGCCCCAATTTGATGTTGTACTTGTTGCAAAACTCAACTGCTTTCTTAGACTTGAATGTAGCCGCATTATCTGTAATGATCTTGTGAGGACAACCAAAAGAGACAAAATGTTAGTCTCCAAAAATTGAATAATGACTAAATCTGTAGCTTGCCTTATTGGGATCACTTTGATCCATTTGGTTAAGTATTCGGTAGCTATCAAGATCCATTTATGTTTGGAAGAATATGCATGGTTAATTTATCTAATAAATTCAAGGCCTTGCTGCTGAAATGGTGCATTCACGGATATAGGTTGCAAAGGGAGTGGGAGAAGCTTCCTTTTACCTTGAAATATCTCACGTTCTTGACAACTCATCATGGTTTTATATATATTTGCAAAGTGAGTGGACCAATAATGTCCAACCCCAAAGACCTTATTTTCCATTATTTTCCAAAATAGGTGAACTCCACAATCTCCCTTATGGAAATCAACCATTACCTCCTTGGCTTCATTTTCTACGAAACAGTTCAAAAAGACACCTCCTCGGTATTTTCAATATAGAGCATTTTCCAAAATGCAGTACTTGGAAGATTTCAACTTCAATGACCTACCCTTACTTTTAGACATGTTTTGAGGGGAATTAAGATGCTAAAGAACATAAATGATATCAAAATACCAATGTTATGAGAGAAAAATATCTGATACCCACATCAGTGTACCATCATCTTCATCATCGGAAAAAAGTGAAATGAGATTGATATTAAGTTCATGTAAATTCGATTTAGCCATGGGCTTGGTTGATCCATGACCTTTGATCAACTTTGTAGGCTTGATATTAAGGTCATACTCTAACATAGCTACTATCCACTTTCCTCTCCTACCTTCCAGATCATTTTTAATTAGGTCATCCTTCATTGTTATATCAGGAACATAGGCTAGAATGTGTGATTGAAGAATATACACTCAAAATTCATTCAATGCCTTTATGAGAGCCAAGGATTTCTTCTCAATGATTTTATATCTAAGGGCTTCATCCCTGATGGTATGGCTAAAGAATTCAATCAGTTGCTCAATATTATCCCTCTTTTGTATCAAAACCATAGCCAAGGTATGTTGGGAGGCAAATGAAAATATGATGAAATCAATGGAGTAGTCAGGGCTAATTAAAATAGGAGCAGTTTTCAAAGAAAACTTTACTAAATTAAATAACTTTCTAGCATTATCTAACCACCCAACCTCACTGTCTTTTTTGAGCATATTGGTCATCTCTCAAAGATGCTCAGAAATATTTGGAATAAATATTCTCAAGAAATTCATCTCACCATTGAAATCTTGGATCTCTTTTTTGCTGCAAGGAAAATCAATTTTCTGAATCGCCTCAATCCAAGAAGGATCAATATGGATACCATCTTCGAAGATGATATGACTGAGAATATTTCCCTCCTCCAGGGAAAAAAAACTCTTTTTGGGATTGAGATAAATCATGAATTTCCTGCATGTCTGAAATACAATTCTCAAATGATATAAATTCTCATCATCAGATTGAGAGAAAATTGTCTAATCATCAAGGTACACTGCTAGGGAAAAATATTTTTCAATCACGAAGGGAATATCCATCACCTGCTGGAAAGTAGATCCTACATTCTTCAGCCTGAATCGCATCTTAGCATACTTGAATGTGCCCCAAGGTGTCGTGAATGCATTTTTGTCTTGGTCATCCTTATGCACTAAAATTTGATTGTATCCCGAAAACCCATCAAGAAGCGACATACGAGAGGACCCAACCACTCTTTGTAGTATATGGTCCATCTTAGGAAGGCGATAGTTGTCTTTTAGAGACACTTTATTCAAGTTTCTGAAATCATTACAAAGACGGATTTCTCCCATTTTCTTTCTCACCAGAACAGTATTTTACATCCATTCAGAAAGCCTAATGGGAAAAATGATACCAACTTTAAATAGTCTATTTACCTCTTTCTCTATTGAAAGAAACAACCCTGGGTTGATTCTTCTCAACTTTTATGTGAAGGGATTTCGATTAGGTTTGACCAGAATTGTATGTTGAATGATATTCTTGTCATATACTTTCATATTTGCTTAGTCCCGATAAAATAAATTAGAAAATTTTGACAACAAAGCTATATATTTATCTCTCACCTCTGGAGATAAGGAGTTGGATATGTTAAACATTTTGGGATTTTCTATTGTTTTGGTATTCAAATCTTCAACACCTTTCTTGGTAGGGACCATAGTCAGCTTTCTGGGAGCAACATCTTGCTCGAATAATTCTTCCAAAGGTCCAATACCTCTTGGAATATTGTTATCTTTCAGCTATAACACATCAATATGAGTAGTCTCGAACACTTGATCATCTTTATCATATACTTCATCAATAAAGGAATTTTCAAACTCACCTTCCATTTGCAGAAAATTATTCACCTCTTTGTCATCCCAAAACACCTACCAATACATAAAGCTGTCAAGAACATTTGGTTTGTGTTTGACATGAATTTCAAACTTCCTATTAGAGAATATGGGAATATTAATTTTACTTGTTTCTGTAGCAAGCGAATATGCCATAACATTCTGACTTCTTAGTACAACTCACAGTGTATATTTAGGAAAAAAATTGACAATGTTTAGTACAAAATTTATATATGTTTTCATTTGCGGATTCTTAGCATGGTATTCGCCTTTTACCTGCTTAATTACAAGCTCAGAGTCACCATAAAAATAAATTCTTTTTGCGCCCAACCTTTTATAATTTTGACAACGGTGATCAATGCCGCATACTCAGCCTCTTTATTAGAACAATGGAAATCCAACTTGTATGAACACAATTCGTAGTATTTGGTATTTTACCTAATTGATGAATTGTATTAGGTATCCAAATTTTTATGCCAACCCCATATTTCCCTAAGGCACCATCGAAATCCATGGTCCAAAGACCATTTTCATCATTTGGAAGTTGGAATTTTTCAGTTTTATTTGTATCCTCTTTTCAGGCCACTTATTCAATCTATTATGAACCTTTTTCTAAATTTTTTGATAACTACTCTCGAGAACTAGGTGATTTCCTTGTTTTTCATCCAAAACTGCCCTAACAATACTTGAAATTTCTTGAATTTCCTCAACTTATATAGGATGATTTTCTAAATCATCTAAACCACTATCATTAAAAAAATAAAGGAATCGAGATTAGTATGTAAAAAATTGATCAGGCGATTGTTTGGTTTCTCTTTACTACTGATCATATATTTCATTTTTGTCTCCCGGTACGAATTCCTTAGTTTCCCAAAAACCAGGATGGTGGCATAAGAGAAATCCAATTGCAGAGTACCTCTTAGCTTTTATCATAATGACTTTGACAGCAGCATGCCATACCGTGGAGGTATATCAGCTACTACGACATCCATTAAGACATTTTTAGTGGGAATTTTCTCAAGTGATAATACCAAATATTTTATGAGACCGAGAAAACATACTCTACCATAATCAAAAGAGTAAAGGTCATGGTAAGGTCGGGTTATATCTAGGCCCAAATTTTCAATTATGGCATTTGGAATCAGGTTATGAGAAGCTCTAGAGTTAACAATAGCATTATGGAGGATACATTGATGAACTCTCAAACAAAGATAAAAAGAGGGAATTTCACTATCTTCTAGTTTACTATCTATGGCTGGACCAAAAAAGAGCTCGGGTTGATCATCTTCAACATTAACCATATCTGACGTAGGGTCTACTTTTAGAATTTTAGCCACATGAGTATTGTAATGGTTATTTGTAATAATCTCGGTCAAGGGAATGGAAACTTTCAACTTAGAGATTTCATTTTATAAGCTAAAAACATTGACTTGTTTATCTACCTCTTTCTGAGCGGTTTTCATCTTGACGGGTTGATCCTTTATTGAAAATTCCTTCTTTTAGCCCTCTTTCTCTATGTTTTGTGCATTTGTAGATGCTTAAACGTTTTTAGTCTAATTTTTTGCTACAGGATCTTTTCCTTTGTTATGACTAGCTTGGAGATTTTGACTTGGTTGAGTATCTTTGTTTTGGGTTGTCCTCTTCTCAATAGGAGTGAGAGGAATATCCCAACTCCTCAAATAATATCACCTTTGTTTTCTCATGAGAGAATTAATATAACCCCACTGATAGTCATTGTATGGAACCTCCAAATCACTATCAATTGCAACATATAGTACTCATATTTCAGTTATTCTGATTTTTCAATGTATTCTTCATCCTCGGTAAGGAAGATAGGTTTTCCATCCTTTTGTGAAAAAATGATTTTTTTCCACAGTCTCATATTCCTCTTCAACCCCTTCAGCATAATTATGTTGCAAAGAAGCGTGGATCTGATATTTTTTTTGTTTCTCTAGGGCTCTTTGTTCCTTCTGTTTGATCCTAAACTGAGCCTGCTGCTACTAACCTCTGAAATTAAGGTTCTGAACTTGTGCGTCGAGTTTTCTTTCAGTGATAGAAATTATATCCACCATTATTTCCATAGTGCTAATTAGGGTATCTATTTTTGCATGAGAGGATGTGGATGGTTCTTCCTTTATGGTCACCTTTTATTTTAGTTTTAGTCTTTGAATTTTTTATCATCAAATTTTCTTTGACACTAACCACATCTTTCTACATCTCCTCATGTGTTGCAGGACTTCTTTCTCAAATTTGGTATGCCATATCTAGATTGAATGCATCTGGATAGAGCAAGAGAGCCAAACCTGGAGGAGGCTTGATCTTAGTGGGAATTATATATATGATTAAAGCGAGCAGTAAAATCTTGAGTAGACTCATTAGGATTTCTCCTTAGATTATCATACTCAGATATAATTTGTAGTGGATTCTTTTTCACTTCCCATATAGCTATAAATGCATCATTCAACTTCTCCGGATTTTCTAATTGGCAGTGAAAGAACAAAACCATGTTTTAACCTCTCTGGAGAAGCTTTGGGAAATGATCCTCGTGTTTGCATCATCAACATAAATATCTTCTAGATCAATGAAGTCAATGACTTTGACTAGGTGTTGTTTGGTAGTAATCTTAGATTTTTCATCAAATTGGGGAATTATTTGACCATAGCCTTGTGGTAAGGAATTGAGTTGAGCAGGTAGAATTAGAGTTGAAAATCTCGCCATGAACCCTGTTGGATGTGGTGCAAGAGTGACAATGG
>MU968420.1:3239879-3357195 GCA_034641835.2 Pinus albicaulis | reverse complement strand
TCCACTAGATAATATAAGGTTCACTATCGATAAGAAATAAATCATCAATATATATTACCAAAATCAAAGGCATACCTTGGACTATCTTAAAGTAAATTTGGATCTACATTGATTCTTGTAAAAGAAAGCTTCATCAAGAAGTTAATATATGTGAGCATACAAAGATCTTTAAGATGGCTTCAAACCATAGAGGGCTTTCTTCACCCTACACACATGAATTTTTGGATCATGTAATTCATGTAGAAAATAATTATAGATTCAATGCTGCTATTATAATATTCTTAAACATAAGACTCAAATCTACTATTCTCATATGTGAAAAGAAATTCAATATTGATAATATATATCAACAACATGCATCATGATTTAAAAAACATACATGAGGATGTATATAGGAGAAAGAAACTTCTCAAAACCCCTTCCTATATGTATTACATTAGTCAAAAAATAGAAAAGGCATAAAATTCGTGCTCAAGCATGAGAAACCTCTGCACAAATAAAATATATCTCACTGCCTAATTGACTAACTTTGGCCAACACTTATCCAATTTGAAGCCTTCCCAATCTCCTATATTTTTATTTTATTTCTCAAAGAATTAGCCCGTATTATTTAGAGAAATTCCCCATCTATAACTTCACAATCCATGTAGTCCCTTCTCTGATTGCATGCATCACCTGTACAACTTAGATAATTATAGAATTGGTAGTCTACTTCCCTTAACCTCCAATTTCAATTATGTAACTCGTGTTTCATGCATTCATGAGTTAATTAATGTTGATTGATTATTTAACTAGTTGAACAATGAAGTTTCACCCCACTGCTAGACCTCCCACTAGTTCCTCTAACATTTAGAACTAATTTACCCGACCTTAACTCAATTTAATTGAATTAAATTGTTACAACTAAAATTACCTCAACTTAGGCTCCTAAAATTTGGGAATCACTATATAAAACTCAAGTTAAGTCCTTAAATAAAATTAAGTAATCTAATTGAGTGATAAAAACTTAGTTAACTCATTCAAGTTGTCTTGTGATGTGGAACTTCAATTTTTGCCTAGTTTAATTCAAGGGAAAATTAAATTAGGAATTTCTTGCTGCATTTTTCAAAACTCCCTCTTAGCAAGAAGGGGATTATCAGATACCCCAATCATACCTCTATGGAACTCAAATTTTCTTTTTGATAGACTTTGTCAAAATATTTGCATCTTGTTCCTACATAGGAATGTATTCCAACAACATGGTATTCCTCTGTACACAATCTCATAAATGGTGGTATTTGATGTTGATATGCTTGGATCAATCATGAAAAAATGGATCCTCAAAGGGTTTGATACAACTATTATTTTCATAGTAAATTACTATGGGATCCATCATTTGACCAAATAAACCAACAAGAATCTTCCTCATCTATATAGATTCACAAGCGAGTTGACTCGGAGCCATGTATTCTGCTTCTGCTCAGCAGAGTGAAACTAGTCTCTTTTTCCTGTTGTACCACGAAAAGGTTGTTGACCCAACACTAAAAATTCCTCCTAGTGTTCTCTTTTGATCGGATGGAATTCCCACCCAATATTCATATCTGAAGCCTTACAAATTAACTCCCTATTTATGTATGTACCAAATACCATACCGAGTAGTGCCTCTAATGTATCTCAACACATCTTTCATCGTCATCTAATAATGTTTCGTTGTATTAACCATTGCTTGACTAAGTTTTTTAATTTTTAAAAAAATTAATGGCCTTCAGCTCACTAAATACAGGAGTCAACTCACAAGCTAACTATAAATTGTGTTCTTGACTTCCTAACCTGAGTGTAATCCTTCTTCCTTTTACTTCATAGTAGAGGATTGTCCATGGGTTTGATACTCTCCATGTTGAACTTATTCAATATTTTATTCGCATACTTTCCCTGAGAGACAAAAAATTCCTCCTTTCCTTTCCATACATCCAAGTTGAGTAAATAATGCACGAGTCCCATACCCTTCATCTCGAATTCTCTTGCAAGATTATCTTTGCAATATTTGATAAAATTATCATCACTGGTTAAAATAAAATCATCAACATATTACTATAGTAAAAAAATTACGTTCAACAACAATATGGTAAAGGTTTTCATTTTCTTCACTTTTGGTGAATCGCTTTGATGAATCAATTGTCTCCTCATGGAACCCTACAGCATAAAATACGCTTTGTGTTTCTTGATGCTTTTGTATGCCGCTTGATTCACTTTGTAGATCCTCCTTGAACCACTCACGTTGAGTTGCTCTAGTATTTGAACCACTTGTTCTTTGGCACCCATTTCATGGAATCATATTCCTCTACCATGTTATCAACCCATAATGGATGTTGCACTTCTTCCTTGAATGAGGATGGTTATGTCTCAACTAGCACACTCATCAAAACCATGTACTGAGTATACCGATCCAGTTAACTCATCTTCCTACCCTATGATGTGGGTGCTCGCACATTCTATTTAGCATCGTGTAATAATATCTCAGCTTCCTTGGTATTTTTCCTTCCTTCTTTCAAGGTATTTGAATGAGTGGTTGTCTCCACTCTCTTCTTCTTTCCTTCTGGTTGCTCCACAACATCTTGAGGTACTTCCTTTGGAGCCAAAATATCCTCATCTCCGTTTAGTTGAATCCCCCTCTCAAGGGAGCTCCTCAGTGTCTTCTCTTCATCAAACATAAAATCTCTACAAACAATTTTCATATTGATATATAGAAGAATTCCCTTTCCAAATATCACATCGTAGCCACAGTATTCCAACATAGAAACTGAAAAGACATAATTCTTCAGACTTGGAACATACATGACATATTTTTATTTTAGAGGGAAACTAAAATCCCTCTGAAACTTTATTGTACCAATAATAGTCGTGAAATACCTTCCATCATATCCCATATCGAAGTGCATCTAGAGGTCTTCCTCCAAGTCACTAAAAACTTCTAGGTTCCTCGTCATATGGAAACAGGAACCATTATCGAGATACCACACTACCCATCATCGAACTCTCCATACAGGAAATGAGGGTGAAATCAAGTTCCAACTATGAAACCAAAGCTTCACATGCCAGTCCTTTTGAGGGATTCTTACTCCCCTTCTTCCGTGGACACTTCGTGGCATAGTGTCCCAATTCATGATAGTGAAAGAAATTTTTTTTCAGTAAGTCTTTCTCTTTTCTCGCTTGACCAATTTCTGTTTTGGATTGGTATTTCTTCCCTTTCCCTTTATTTGGCTTTCCATCCTATGCACAATTTTCTTCTTCCTCTCCCTTCAATGGGGTCTCATCATTGGTGTTTCACATGAACTCCTCTTGTAATAAATCTTACCATAATATTTCTCAGTTTGGTAGTTTCTCTCTCCCTTTTGCCAAATCGTGGTAGTTTTTCCAACTCTTGGGAATGCCTATAAGTGCTAGGATTACCAGATCATCTTATACAATAGTGACACCAACACTCCCGTGATCATCAGGACATTATGTTAACCTACTAAGGAATTGTGGTATTGTGTCCCCCTTTTGCATATTTATATTCTGAAGCTTGTCTTTGAGTGCCATATTCATGTGGTGACTATTGTTCTGGAAAAAATATTTCAAATATTTCCACATTGCAAATGACGTTTATTTCCCATGGATATTAGAGACAATATGGTCTCATACTCCCTCCAATATGATCCTCCTTGCCTTGGATACACTCTTATTCCAATCTACTATATTATGGGCATTAACTCCTACTAGCCTCAGAATTTCATTATCAAAAAATTCCCTTAGCCCATTATATTGCATGGCTGGTCCTTCTAAGAAATATAATTCAAGTTACCCTCAAGGACATACTCGAGCCTTAGACCATGTAATTTCATTTTCCTAGCTCTAAGGAATAGAATTGGCAAACTCGTTCCTCCTGCAAAGACAACTTTGGATTATTTTCTCTACTATGAATATAGTTCTCATACAACATACAAATTAATTTTAGATTCAATATTTCTCATCTAACGTTATAAAACATAAGATTGAAATCTACTCTACTCATCAGTAGAAATAAATTCATTATTGATAATATATATCAAAAGCATGCATAATTATTTAGCACACATACACAAGGATTTATCTAAGGGATATAAACTTCTCAAAACCCCTTCCCATATGTATTTCATTAGTTAGAAAATATAGAATAAATACAATGCTCTCTCAAGCATGAGAAACCTTTGCACAAGTAAAATATATATCATCTCCTAATTAACTGACTTTTGATAAAACTTAGCCAATTTCAAGCCTTCCCAAAATCCTATTTCCTTGTGTTGTTTCTCAAGGAATTATCCCCTATTATTTAGGTGACTTCCCAATCTAGAACTATGCAATCCATGTAGGCCCTTCTCTAACTGCATGCACCACCTGTAAAAATTGGATAACTATACAACTGATAGATCACTTCCCTTGAAATCCAATCTCAACTAGGTAGATCGTGTTTCATGAATGCATGAGTCAATTAAGGTTTATTGACCATTTTACTAGCTAAAAACTAAAGTTTCACCCTGCTACTAGACCTCTCACTAGTTTCTCCAATAGTTGGAACTATTTTAACTAACCTTAACTCAATTTAACTAAATTAAATTGTTACAATTGAAATTAACTCAACTTAGGCTCTTGAAATTTGGGAATCATTGTAAACAAATCAATTTAAGTCCTCAACTCAAATTAAATAAGATAAATGAGTGAGAACAACTCAGTTAACTCATTGAATTTTTCTTGTGATGTGGAATTTCAATTTTCTCCTAAATTAGTTCAAGGAAAATTTAAACTAGGAATTGCTTGTTGCATTTTTTCAACACTTCAAAACCTTGTGGTTGCTCCACAAATACTTCTTCTTTAAGGAATCCATGAAGAAAATTTGTCTTCACATACATTTGGTGAATATATCATCCTTTGATAATATCTAGAACTACAATAGATCAGATGGTTTTTTAATAGGCAACAAGTGCAAATTTTTCATCATATTCTATTACATCTTTTCAAGAGAAGCCTCTAGCGAGAAATCTAGCTTTTAATATTTCAACACTGTCATCAACACCATGTTTAATTTTATACAACAATTTAAAGGAAACAACATATTTACCTTGGATTCTTCGAACCACTTCCCATACATCATTATGAATGATTGATTCATATTCTTCAACCATTGCATATTTCCACACGTTGGCCTTTAAAAAATCTTGTAAAGTGCATGGTTTATCTCGAATAATGTTTCTCATGGCTACTACATCTCCTTGGAACCAACAAGGTTTATTAACTTATCTAAAAGTTCCTCATGGGGTAGCATGGTTATCAGCATCTTGAAGAGTGCCATGAAGAAATAAATGTCCCCTTTTATAAGGAGGATCACATGTTGGATGATCAAAAGTATCCATGGGCTTGATGGGTTCATTAGTCATATTAGTTTTACCTTAAGGATATTATTGTATTTGAAATACATCATCTTGAGTATCAACATTATCAGGAGGAATAAGAGTGTATATTATGCTTTCAAGAGTTTCATCTTCATCAAATGTTACACCCTTGGTAAATTCTATATTTCTTTGAGAAGGTATATATTCTCTGATATTTAGAATTCTCCCAATAACCAGCAAATATACCCTTTTTACCTAAATCTTCCAAAATGTCCCTTTTCTCTTTTGGGACATGGAAGTAGACAGGAAAACCAAATATCCTCAAGTGCCCAAATTTTGGCTTCTCACTAGTGAAAATTATTCATGAGTCTTCTTGTTTAGGGAATGGTGAGGATTACTATTTTGAACATAAACAGTTGCGTTCACAAGTTCTCCCCGTATAAACTTTGGAATTTTCTGATCATGCAACATAAATTTGACTTCTTCTGTGATAGTTCTATTATTTCTCTTGGCCACATCATTTATTGCAGAATGATATGGTTCAAAGGTCTCTTTTCTCATTATAACTTATTTGCAAAAGTCAATGAAAACACTGGAAGTGAACTCTCCTCCATTGTTAGATTTGAAAATTTTGATTTGCTTTCTAGTTTTTTTTCTACTAGGGCTTTGTAATATTTGAACATGTTAAAATCTTGAATTTTATTTTTCATAAAATAAATCCATGTTTTGCAAGAAAAATCATCCATAAAGGAAATATAATACAAGAAAACACCAAGAGAAGTTATATGAATTGGCACACATAAATAAGAATGTACAATACACAATACCTAACTAGTCACAATTTTGCTTGAATGGAATTGTCCCTTGACTTTATTTCTGCTTGTGCATCCTTGGAAAATGACATCATGATCAGATATAATTTTTAGCATTCTGGAAACCATCTCTCTCACATGAGGTAATGCTTTATAGTGGAAGTGAACGAACATTAAGTTCTAAAGTACAATTTGATGATTGATGTCATGGAATAATGCATGAATAGTTCTTCCATTTATTTTTTATAGACCTTCGTAGCTAGATCCTCGATTGAGGGAATCTCTCATTTTGGTTATCGATGGTCAAGTGATAAATTTACCATTTATGAAAGAAACTTTCATTCCCTTATCTTCTAAATCTGATATGGACACATGGCTCTTCTTTAAAATAGGTACATAAACATTTCTTGAAGAGTCAAAGTTTTTCCTTGATCCATATGGAAAGAAACAAAACCAAATCCATTCATGGGATGTGTAGATTTATTTCCAAAAATGATGTTCAAATCTATCTCCATATCAACTAGATTAAAGAATACTTATTTGTAACGAGTAAAGTGCCTTGAAGAACCATTATTAACCAACCAACTATCTTAAGAATCTGCAAGAGAAAGTATTTTTATTTTTTCTTAGTTGCATTATTATCATACATTTGGTTACTTAAGGAATGATAGTTTCCTATGTGAGAAGAAGGATATTTTATTATTCTTCTGTAATCAGATTTTCTGGAGTGATTTTTGAAGTTATATTTTCATGCTCTTTTTTTTTAAGAGTCACGGGCACAGTGGTCATGTTTGCAACAATTATAGCATTGGAATTTTTATAAGTCTTTGCTCCATTGAGAGGCTAAGTTAGGAGAACAATTTCTCGAATAGTACATTCTGCCTGTTCATTTCCTCTTTTTTTCTTGTATAGAAAAGAATGTAGGTTCTCCCTCCTCATGCTTTGGAATCTTCCCCCTAGAAATCATTTTGGCTTATTTTTTACTACACTTTACCAAGATCTTAAAAAATGTAGGAAACTGTCATTATTACTAATGGTAGTAATAAAAGTTTCCCAAGGAGAGGCAAGCACTCCAAGAGTAATCATTACTAGTTCTCTATTGGAAACAACTTGACCAGAAGTTCGCAACTAATATTTGATTTTTGATATCCTGATGAAGTAGGCTTGAGTGGTTTTTTATTTGTTCATATTAAAATCCTTGAGTTGATTCTTTAGAGCAAGAATTTGACTCAAGTTTTTCACTTGATCTATTTTAATCATCTTGATACACATTTATTTCTCTTTCTTCAAATAGGAGACATAAGTGATGACATGGTCTCTGTTATGCAGGAAAATCCTCTGTGTGGAAAAACATGATCCCTCTAGCCCTAGGATGAGTCTAGTAACAATAGGGCACAAACTAATGCTAACCTTCCTAGATTGAAAATAGAAACATATCGTGTATATATGACCTACCTCAACCCAAAGAAACTCCTTGTTTGAATCCTTTGATCCTTCGCACTTCCAAGTCAGATCTTCGTTGTAACCAGTGCTTAGTCACCTGCAAAAGAGATCAAACAACAAAAAACATGAAAGGATAACATATATTTCATATAAGAAAGCTATCTAGTTGATCAAGGAATACTAGAAACAAAATCATACATAATAGACAAGATTGGAAAGCAAGAATTATATGTATTGTATTAATATAGAAAGGGGGAGTTACAAACTGCACCTTGATGTCGTAACTCTCTTTCAATGACTTCGGATCCACGCATGTCTCCAAATCACTCGTTTACACTTGATACAAAGAGGAAAATTTTCTCAATTCTCCTTCAACACATATAGTGATAATTCTCTCTTTGTTTTTCTTCTATAGTTGTTCTAACTAGCAGAGGTATGGAAAAGTGTTCATTTTATAGCAAGGAGGGGGGGAACAAGGATCTACTCAAAGTAGGGAATTGGCTTATCTCATTGGGTAGTTCCTGTTTTGTAGGAACAAGAAGCCCTGAGGGAGAAGCTCGACTCTATCCCAATGAACAAACAACCAGATCTCTGCCACGAATATTCTAGATCTCGAAGCTTCACTTCCATTTTTAAAAAACCTTTCAGAAGTGGATCGGCATGGGTATGATCTCGATTACAATTTTGATTGATGCTTTCTCAGACCAAAATTTATGGATCGGCCTGGGTAAGTGAAATCTAGGGTGTGTCGCTCCAGTTTCATATGTTTTTAAGGAGTTTTTCAGGAATGGTCAATAGAGAGATTGTTCAATATCCTGTAAGGGATATGATAACACATTTTCCTAATAGAAAATAGACACAGAGGTTACTGTCGAGGACCTCCAAGATTCGGAAATAGGGAGTACAGGGATAGTGACAAATTAATATGTAACATATTCCTCCTAAAGCATGAAGGCCGAATGAGAGTGAGGGGTGAAATTCTTTAAAAGTACGTGCTAGGACCAAGACGTCGTCATTGGAAAACCTGTGAAAGCAAGAACACATATACATAAATTAAATCTATGAGATAAATACACGACATGAGGTATGGACGGAACCATCCTTAAAGAGATCATGAAACACGATCCTTGGTATGGTCGCATCCATTGAGTAATAAGAGGATCACAAATATGGATTCACGTATGGTCGCAACCATCCAGATAAGAGAGTCATGTGTACTATCATAAATGATACATATCACCTCGCAGCCTCACAAACTCACGACTCGATCAACTAAAAATTCAGGCATGTGAATGAATGATTTGAAGTGGAACATGCAGGAAAATCACTTGATTACTAGCCAATGATGTAAACTGTTAACAAGCATGAGAGAGACCACCAATAATGAAAATAGCCCTCAAGGTACCAACATTAAAATCTAGGAGATGCGAAGGAGTTCATGTTTAACATTTGTGAAATCATCCGATCAAAGGCCAATGATGTGAACCTATCGTCGGACACGAACAACCTATTGTTAAGGCATGCAGGCTCTAACATATTGAAAATGGATCTCTAGATGAACTTCTTAGATGATGAGTTGAATTCGAGAGGAAGTGATCCATTGAAGGAGGGCCATAATGTCTCCCACATCATCGACACGAGATAAAGGAAATAAAATAATGATGAAAGTGAATAGAGAATCAAGTAATGAATAGGACTCAGAAGGAACTTCTCTTGAACATATCGATCACGCGACTCCATATTTTGACAGTATTTGAATCAAATGGAATAATAGGTCATCTTGGCAAAAATGGTAATTGCATGAGAGGCAAAACATATTTGTTGGGGAGAGTGTGGTGTCTCTGAGAT
The DNA here is from genome assembly GCA_034641835.2 of Pinus albicaulis. Taxonomy (NCBI): domain Eukaryota; kingdom Viridiplantae; phylum Streptophyta; class Pinopsida; order Pinales; family Pinaceae; genus Pinus; species Pinus albicaulis. Next base: position 3,347,705 of record MU968420.1, on the reverse strand, counting down.
GGAGCTGATCCAAACTAACCCGGCGAGGGAGTCAGCAACAAAGCAAACAATGCTATGACGCAAGCTCCCTAGTTACGAATGGAAAGACTAGGAATAGAAAGCCAACGGATTCCAACGCTATAATACGAAGAAGAAGCGTCCTGATCCTTCGGTCTTTGTGAGATCTAATCCTTCCACGATCTCCGTGGACGAACACCTGCACACAGAAGAGACGAACAGATACATGCATAGGAACCAGCATACGTAACTAAATATCGGTCAGAAAATATGTTACTCGCATTAACATGATTGCAAAAGGAGTGGAACCATAATCATAGTCATCTATTAAAGTGATAAACGAATAGAAGTTACAACCGAGTTCTGACGTCGCAGCCTCCTTCGTACGGGTCTCCGGTTGTCCACGTCTCACAAAGCTCGCCAAGGAAAGGGAAACCTCTCCAGAGTCTCGTAACAATGATCTCCTTGCTTAATGGGCCTTAAGGGAAAGAAGGGATTCTTTACAGCGCAAAGGCACTTGGGAAATAGGGAGATGCAAAGCTTGGGCACTTCCAAGACTAGCTTGTTTGCCATGTGGATTTGGCTTGAGGCTTTTATAGATGGGGAAGGAGGGAGTTGGGATCCCTATTATTATGGGATTGGCCCTATCAGCAAGGAAGGTTACATGAGAGGTGGCAAAACCACTTCCCTTCCATAGAACTCATTAGCCAAACCTCCCAACTCAAGACTAGGTAATGGTTTTTGTGAGTTTGTTGGAACTCAGCTTAGCCATCTTTATTTAAAAAGCAGTCCCTAAAATGGGGGCGCATTCTTTGCTCTATGACGACGCGAGTGGTCGACCTCTTTGCGGGATTTTCCTCATTAGGCGCGAGCAACTGAGGCGCTGCCCCATGCGATGCGCATGGGATGTTTTTCATGGTTTTTGCAAGGAGATGTCTCAAGGGAAAATAAAGCTCATGCTTAGAGGGATGCATTGATGATGTTTTCAAGGCATGACAATGTTCACAGGTCACGAAATGGGTCCTCCATTGTGCGGGACGGGGAATGGTAGGGACGGTGACAAATTACTGTGTAACAATATTTGAAAAACCCATGAAGGCAAAGTGACAAATGTAGGATGTCCCCACCCTGACACGAAATAGAGGATGTGTCATGTTCAAGAGTGACATACTGCCGACACAACTGATTAATACTTTCCATTTCACCCCACCGTTTTTGGTGAGTACCCCAATTATTTTTAATACAAGCTTGAGGGGATAACATATTCTTGTCATATAATTTTTTTCCTTCAGAGAAATCGATCCTACTACATTTTATCAGCCCTGGGAATGAGAAACTCAGTGTCGTCATGATGACAGGTCCAATGTTGTTTAAATTTTAATGAGTCTGACAAAGTTGAAACTCGGCTCTTTTTCATATTTATAGAGTTTGAAAAGAAGTCGAAAATAAATCTCTAGATGGTCATTTTTGTAAATAGTCCCTCAGACCTGAAAAGTAGAAAAAAAAATTAAGAGAGAACCTCTTATTCGTGATTGACTAAGGTATTCCTTTGTCGTAAATAATTTGTCCCAACCTAAAAAAGGGGTAAACGTATAATGGGTAAATGAAATTTTGTGCACTTTAACAAGTTCAAAAAAAAATTAACTTGACAATATTTTCAGGTTTAGAGAATCAAAAAAGAGTTCAAAGATGACTCTTCCCTAAGGAACGAGGGGTATAAATGGTAGCAACTACTTCCAGTTATGGTGGAATGGATAAAGACATGGAAAGGTCAATAGGTTGGCTAACAAGACCACTCATTGTAACAATTCCTCAAGAATGGGTAAAATAACCAAGTGAAGGTGTATGATCTGCCAAGCAGATGGTGATGATGGAATGAGAAAACGAAGGCTCACCTAGAAAAACAGGCACATAAAATGGAAATCATGAGAGGTAAAATTAGGATGGTTTTACTTTTATAGAAGCTTGAAACAAAGATAAACTATGCTTGAAAAAAAATTTCATGCCCCCAACATGGTGACTCAAAAGGAGGTACATGCCCCCCAAGCTTCATTTCATCCACCGAAGTAGACTGTCAGTTACTAACAGGTGGATAGAATGAAGGTTCAATTACGAGATCAAGTGAAAGACTCGACTGGGGTTTTATGAGATCTAATTCAAATATTGGGATTGAACGGGAACTTGCTTCAGTTTTTAACAAGGTTGAAATAGGAAAATAGCCATCCTTATATGATCTAATTCATTTTTTAATGAGGTTGACATAGTCAAAGAACTATCCTCATAACCCCTTGTTTCATTTTAAAAGTCTTGACACAAGAAAGGAATTCTGCTTTGAAGAACCTGTTTCATTTTTTAAGGAGTTTGACACAAGAAAAGGAACTATGCTCTCAGTACATGATCATGACATTTAAGAGGTCATGGCTTCCAAGATGTTATCATCGAATGGGAGGAAAAAACCCTGGAAGTCGGTATCAAATGCCCCCACTACACGGTACACAATATCACTGACCTCACTATCACTAGATGCATGAAATGAACATGTGGCCACATAATTAACCTGCAGTGGAGAAGGTACCACTGGTACATAAGGACCATTAATGGATGATGGTAGACTAGATGTCACATTAGGACTGATGAATGAAATTTTATCAATAGTCACAATCCCACCTTCATGTGGGACATAGATCACATGAAAGAGGGAAGAGATATGGTGCTCCCATGACATAAGTATAGTCATGCCCTAGGAGTAAGTTAAAATCCAAGGGGCCTTGGACAAGCATCACGTCTATATAGAAACTCTTTCCTTCCAAAGTAATAGGAAACTTTGGAAGAATCCCTAATGGTTGGCTGGTTCCTTTGTTAAAATCCAACAGATTTTGAGTAAGAAGCACAAGCTACAAGGAACTAAGAACTTTCCATGTAGTTGAAGACATAACACTAATAGACACGCCTTCATTGATCATATTTCTTGGTACATCCACATTATAGGCCTGTATCATAATCTCAAAAGGCACATAATAAGGAAGATGATATCGTGTCAGTTGACTCCAATCAAAAGAAGTGACCAAAGTACATTGAGTGGGGGCCATAGGAATGGGAGGATTATCCCCTTCCATTACAGGAGTAGGAGGATCACCCTCCTTGACAACAAGAATGGGAGCCAGAGAAACTCCCTCCTCGACCGTGCGAATGGGAAGATCTCCCTCAAATTCTAGGGAATATGAGGAAACAAAGAGAACCTGAGTGGTATGAGATCCACTCTCTTCTGAAAATACCTAAAGAACCGTAGGTGGAATCAGGCCGACCTTTTTCTCAACTAATGATTGGTCAGGAATGGACTCATGAGATTGACTTTCAAAGAGAGAGGAATTGACCAAAGATGGATCTTGATTAATTTCTTTATCAGCTAGTAGAAGTCCTAATGAAAACTTTTTGTAACCAACTGGAAGATAGGATTCAGAAGCTAAAAGGTTATCCAACACCTTGGAGGACTCATCCAAATAAGGATAGAGGTGAGTGGGATGACTCCCTTCACATAACCTATAAGGAAATGTGATGTTACTCTATTTCTTATGATTTTTATGATCTCTAGCCAAAGGTTCATCATCAACATGATCACCATAGGCTGACGACAAAGGCTGATTCAGGCCAACTAACCAAACTTCTAACCCCTTAGGAATACTAGGGCAGCTCTAAAGAAGGTGGTCACCCTTACATAACTTGCAAGGGAATTTAAATCTGAGGGATGGAGTGAGAGTTTTCATAGTATCAACCACATCAACAGTGATGGATGTTGATTTCCCCCTTGGTTCATTTTCCTTCTTCTTCTTTTCCACCTAGTTACTGGAATTTAGACTTTAGCTAGGCAGAGAGGAAGAGTGAGGTGAATAAATGGGTGGAGAAGGAAAGGGATCAACCTTAGGATCAACATGGCATTGAGACGGTTCAGGTGAAGGCGAATTTGTTTGAGAAGTAGTTTGGATGTTCGAAACCATAGGGGTCGAAAAATAACCAAATCAATAGACCAATGGTTAATGTCGGGAAGGACAATGTCGCCATATAGGGAGCTCCAACATTTCCAAAGGAAGGAAAAGGAATAGGATTCCCATCTGAGGGGATTCCTTTGATGGGAAACTAAGGAAATCCCTCCATCAATCTCACCATAGGACCAACTAAGGAGATAAGCACAGGTAAAATATTATCATGTTGAATTAATTTTAGAACTTAAAAAAGAAATAAATAAAAAAAAGGGTGAACTAGGCATAAAGGATTACCAGATATCTGTGAACTGCAATATACACCTTGGTGATCAAATGAAAGAGAAATGATCAAGGACTTAACGTACAACATCCAATCTCCCTGAATGTTGTGCTCAATGTATCATGTCTACAAAGTCGTCAACTCAGTTACCTATGACAGGTTTGTAGCCTAATGGTGTCTCCTAAAATATATTTGATGGTACGTGGGAGTCCAAGTCTATATTAGTGTTGTATGATAAGTAACCATTCTATGAGAGTGTACCAGAATATGCTTATTTCACGTCAATATACTTCCATACGTGGGACAAAAAATCACCCCCAGGTTGTAATGCATACTGTTAGTGACAACTGCTACACTTAAAAATGCCCGAACACATCTCTAGCCTAGACCTAAAAATGTGATTCATTAGGTTACAAATTCACCTTAGGTTTATTGAATAAATTTTAGATTTTATCTTGAATTATGTATCGGTTTCAAATTCATACAAACATCACCTGAGCTTTATAGAATGCATCTAAATGAGAGAAACAATATTTCATTTCGATGAAAGCTAAGCTAATTGGGAAGGAGGAATTCATACAATAAATGTAGAGAGCAAGAAAATGCATGAAATGAAATTCATATTTATTTAAGTGCACAATCCTAAAGCGAAGAAAAAATCTTTAAATTTCTTCCCCTTTCACTAAACACACTAGAAGATGATCGAAACGAAACTCTTCATCTTGGAAGCAAAAGAAAACAAAAATATTTTTGTGTTTTTTTTTTTTTTTTTTTTTTTTTATGAGCACAATGCAAAACGTAGAGTGTGAACCAAAAGCATTCACTTGCTTTGAATACTAATGAGATCTCTCAAAATTCTTGAATAAACAAAGAATTGTAAATCAAAACGAGACCCAAACTGAAAGAGAGACACTCTTCATATTAACATTGAAAAACACTCAAGGAAAACTTTCAGTCAAACAACAAGAAAATTTAATTTATGCTCGATGGTGAAAATATGGGAAAATGAACTCAAGGTTGACACTTGAAAACTCTAATCGTGAGGATCAACTGAAAATCAAACTCAATCAAACAACAAACTTGAAAGATAAGACAAGATTTGGCTCAATGAAAAGTTGGAAATAAACAAGGGATGCAACCACTTGGATGGCTCGATAACACCTAGAAACTGTAGAGTGATAAGGATGAAACTACTTTGTGAAAGAGAAGACCAAATATGGAGAAACTGCATCAAAATGTGATGCTTGAATAGAGAAGAACAAGAGTTATCTTAAGCAGAAAAAAGTGAGAAGGAAAAGACACACTAGTAAGAAAATGGGAGGAAACCCTAAAAAATAGTATACATGAATCGACGCGGTTGTGAGGCTCGAACCAGTGTTGGAAGACGAAAAGTGCTAATGTGAAAATTTATTCAATGCCGATTGGCCTGATTTTCAGAGAAATATTAGCGCTGATCGAGGAGAAGACTAAAAAATAAAAGGGTTTACTGAACTAACTCTATTCTTATCACTTCAATAGAGAGGGGAATGTTTGTAAGAAATTATAGAGGCTATAGAGAAAAGGAGCTGGACATTCAACCAAAGATCGTTGTCAAAATAAAAAATCAAAAAGAGAAAATACGAGACTAAAGGAAATCACTCCGTAGTGGAGTCACCAATTTTTTATGTAGCAAAACCCTCACTGTGGATAGAGACGATCCCTCTAGTCCTAGGATGGGTCTAGTAACAACAAGGAACAAACTAATCCTAACTTTCTTAGATTGCAAATAGAAAAAGATCGTGTTTAGATGACATACCACAATCCAAAGTAGCTCCTTGTTTGAATCCTTTGATCCTTAGCACTTGCAAGTCAGATCTTCGTTGTCACCAGTGCTTAGTCACCTGCAAAAGAGATCAAACAATATCAAACATGAAAGCATAACATATATTTCATATAAGAAAACTATCTATTTGATCAAGGAATATTAGAAACCAAATAATACATAATAGACAAGATAGGAAATCAAGAACCAAATGTATTGTATTAATATATAAATGGGGAGTTACAACCTACACCTTGATGTCACATCTCTTCTTTGATGGGGCTGGATCCAGGCACATCTCCAAAGTGCTTGTTTACATTTGATACAGAGAGGCCAATGACCTCAACTGTCCTGCAACACCTATAGTGACAATTATCTCTCTTCTGTTTTTTTGTCTCTATTCTAACTAGCAGATGTATGGGAGAGTGTTCAGTTTATAGCAAGGAGGGAGGGAACATGGATCCACTCAAAGTTGGGAAATGGCTTATCTCCTTGGGTATTTCCTCTTTTGTATGAACAAGAAGCCCGAAGGGAGAAGCTCGGCTCTATCATAATGAAAAAACAATTAGATATCTACTACGAAGCTTCTATATCTCAAAGATTCTCTTCCATTAAAAAAAAAAACTTCTAGAAGTGGATCAGTGTGAGTATGATCTCCATTGCTGTAGCGATCGGCGCTTGTTCATACCAAAATTTAGGGATCAGCCCATGTAAGACAAAGAGAAGGCGCACCTATGTTTTCAAGGAGTTTTTTTCAGGAATGGTTAAGAGAGAGATTGTCCAATATGTTGTAAGGTATATGATGAAACATTTTCATGATGGAAAATAGACACAGAGGTTACTATCGAGGTCCTCTAGGATTCCGGAATGGGGAGTGCATGGATAGTGACAAATTACTGTATAATGGTCTCCAAGAAAGTCAAGGATAATATTTTTAACCTTGAATTCTCCTTTCTTGTATCTGGCCTCAATAACAACATTGGAGTTTTCAACTGGTTCAGCTACCTCTCCTTCAACATACTCTAGAACATCATGTTCAACAAGAGTAATATCTAATTTTTCCTTCCAAGGAAAGAAGTTTGAAGAATCAACAAATTTATATTCATTCTTAAAGTAGGAAGAAGACATATTGATATTCTCAAAATTTCTGCAACAAATAGAAAGGTAAAACAAGATATATATCAGCTGTAAATGAGATATTTCAATAGCGAAAGGGAAGAGAAATTTCAGCAGAAAATGAGCGGCAAGTTGAAAGAATAATAATTGATATTTCATTAAAAAAGGAATTGGAAATGGAGTATATAGAAAGTTATATTTTAGTAGAGATAGAGCTTCAAATGGAGTAGACAAGAATTAATAGTTCAACATAAACAGAGTTGCAAATGGAGCGGACAACAAGTTATATTTTAGGAGGAAGAGAGATGCAAATGGAGCAGACAAAAATAGATATTCTAGCATAAATAAATTTCAAAATGAAGTTGACAACAAGATATATTCCAACAGGAAGGGAGATGGAAAAGGAGGTTGTATTCATGACATTTTCTTCACCAAAGCATTGAAACGGTGTTAAAATTTCGATGTTTTATGGTATTACAATCACTTAAATACAAAGCTTATTTATGCCAAAAAATAATGTAAGTAATTGTATATAAAACATAAACCATATAAACCATATGCACAATGAAGTACAACCAAGAACTCAATGAGACACAAAGAAGTTAGGTCAATGACTAGGGAAAAACCCACAAGGGAAAAACCAAACTAGATTATTTTTCTATTAGAAATCAATTATTTAGAAGAGATACAAAATATAATGAGAGAATGAATAATTTCATTGAAATATGAAGTATATCTTTGATAGCAATAGCTGGTGCAAAAAATGAATCACTTTGGCTCTCCAAGATCTGCTCTTGCTCTTCAAGACTCTCTTTCTCTCTCTCTTAATATTACTCTAGAATCTCCAAATCTCTCTTTCTCAAGTTCAAATTCTCATTTCACAATGTAATAAACCCTATATTCTTGGTCTAAATAAAACATGTAGAAATTCATTATTAGATCTTCATGAATGATAACCTTATGTTCAATGCAATTGTGAAAATATTTAAGGTTTTGGGTTGGACTTTAATCTGCATTTATAATGAATCGTGGAAGATAGTCATCCCACTCATGAAATGCAAACATGGGATGAGGATAATTGGTAACATAAGAAAAATATATTGGGGAAATTTTAATTGCCAAGAATGAAAGGATAGCCATTTAAAACCTAAAATATCAAATGCCTAAAGATGAAAAGAGTTGGTGAAGATTTATAGCGAACCACTAGTTCTTGTCACCCTCAAGAATCAGGTCATAAATTTTTCAGATAAAACATATGGAAAATATTCAACTCCATCCACGAAAATGGAAGCCATTGATGTTGTAACACTAGAGAAAGATCTTGGCTACAAAGAACCTAGTTCCTAGGACATCTTCAAGAATATATAAAATTTTAAAAATATTTGTCGGAGTTGGGCTTGGATAAAATGTAATGAATAGCTCTAATTCAAAAACCATTAATTAAAACCATGATGGTCATATCAGTTATATTTGCAGGCATTTTAAATAGAAACAGATATTTGAAAAACAATAAATAACTAGGCTTAGTAACCCAGGAACCCAAGAATTTGAGTTTTAACAATATAGAAGAACTGATGAAAGAAACAATAAATATGAATGAATTCATGGAAAATTAAAAGTGCTAACTAAGCTATCTCAAACAAATTGTGGGTACCGTTTACATAGGTAAATCCAACATTTTCTTAAGATAACTTCCTTCCCCAAATTCCTATACCAACAAAAGAAAGATACTTATTCAAATGATAAACACATGGAAATAACAACAATACTGCAACTTACTTAGAGCATTGGTATCAAAACTAGTTTAATTTACTGGTTTTTGAGATATTTTCTTCAGAACATTTCAGTTCCCTCCTCTAAATTCTGAACATAATAAAACTATTCCTTATGGACTTTTATCTCTTCCCTAGTCTAATTATTCGGTCAATGTAAAATTGACTCTTTGACAATTGTAAAATTATCCATATATTATAAAATTAAACATATCCAATTTGTAAAATAAATGTCAAACTTTCTAAATTTTTTTTACAATATATGCATAATTTAGCCCTTTTAAAACAAAAATATTAAGTGCGTACAGGTCCTTAGTCTACTTTATCTCCACGTGAGAGATGAGGTCATTGTGTGCAGGCCTCTATGGAAGTTTAATGGCATGAAAGTCCTATATTTAGCCATACATATGTCAGCAAATCGTAGGGGGTTTTGGAAAATGAAAAATTTCTTTGTGACGTCCCTCTACAGTTCTTTAAGAAAAATGAGATGGTGGTGGAACACCAAAGCTTGATTGTCGATTTCTTGATTGTTGGTTTCTGGAAAACTATTTTTCAACACTGTTTTCCTCTAACGTTTTTAGTTTAGGATATGTCGCATGTTATCATATTTGGAGAAGGAATATTATGGGTCATTGAATTCTATTAAAACTAGTCACTGTGTGTAGACGTATATCAAATAGTGCATGAACAACTTGATCAATACTTTGAAATATTTATTTATAGCGGTTCCTAAAATTTCCATTTCATATTTATTCCTTCATAATTTTCATTTATGAGATATACGCTTTTCATTGATGATAAATTTTGATGATACGGTGGTCGAAGCACAATTTAGCACTTCTTTTCTTCATTTCTCAATTTCCTTCTTATAGAACTATCAATTTTTAATGTAATTAGATTATGTATCTAATAAATGAAATGCCATCCTTTCATGATTTAGATCTGGTGAAATCTTTGTGTTGTGGTGTATAAATGTTGTTACTATGACATATGTATTTTCGACACTGTTAGGAATTATCTTCACATCACATAGATTTGTTGGAAACACTGAGAGGGGGGTGAATCAATATTCCTTTCAATTAGTATTATTATTAATCTTTCAAAGAATTATTTAATCTTCAATTGTTATTAGTGTTTGTACAATGATAGTTGTAAACAAAAGGAAAACAAATGCACACAGTTTTTAAGGTGGAATCCCCCTCCGGGACAAAAACCACCTGAATGATTCTCTAATAATTCTTTAATATTAAACTCCAATTGAAAATAAAGCTCCAAATTCTTAGAATTTAGAAAATCATTCTTCTCCAGGTCCCACTGGATGGATGCTCCAATGCTCGATATTCTTCAGTAGTCAACTAAACTGATGCCCCAATACCCAATGAACTACAACTCACCCTAGAACCACCCTACCACCCTATACAATAATAAAATAAGAATGGACTCTCGTACCAAGGAAAATGGTCCACTTTAAAATGATATAGAATTATGTAGAACAAGAAGACACAGTAGACCATAACCACAACTATGACACAAACACTTAATGACGATCCTAGATGTCCCGACACTACCTCTTCAATTCTTGGTAGATAGACACTTGTACAAATTTTACAATGATGCTTTTACAATGACTTAGTACAATGATACCTTTACAATGATTGTATGCAGTGCTGCCCACATGAAGGCTTCATGAGGTGAACTTATTGTTGTTGTTTTGCACCTTGATTGCTACACTTGTCCTGCTACCCTTTCTCACTCTTCAGAACATTAGATCATGCATTGTGCCTTATGTTGATGAATATATAATAATTGCAAAAGGTCTTCAAGGAAATAATCATGACGTGATAATAGAAAAACTTACCTCATCATGCAGAGCATATGTCATTGCTAAACAAAAGAAAAAAAAATTAGAATTCAAAGAACCTAATGCAATTAAGAGATGAACATGCATATATAGAAGATACTTACCTGGAGCTTACCTCTGTTGCACCTTGTTTTTCTTTTCTGCCCTAGAAATTCTGGGCCTTTGCAACCTTTTACAACACATCATCTGGCTTTTTCTTTCCTTCTAGGAGCTCGATATTTAATGTAATGTATCTCTGTTATTTCCGATAACTAATATGCAATTTTTGGTCCTGTAATATTCCTCTGAGTCTTCTTTCCAATTCCATGGGACTAACCCAATTTGGATTCTTCAAGGCAAAGTTATGACCAATCTCTGACAATGACCTAATTATGTATTAGTTTAGTAGAGCAAAATTGTATGGCATGCCACGTATTACTTTTTCCTCATTCGTCTCTTACATTGATATACAGAAAACTACAATCCATGCAAAATCCATTACATTTTACATAATTCCAATATCATACTCAAAGAGAGAGTTATGATGATTTTCCCAAGGTCACCTCTTTGATATGAAGTTGAGGAGCCTGGAAAAATCATAACTTCCACAGATCGTATCTCTGCAAATATTGTGCATCGTGATCTGAAATTTTTACGGGAGATTCCTTGTGATTTTGTATTTTCCTCATAAAAATTTCTGGTTCTGAATATTCTTAAAAAAAAAATTATAGTGACAATTCCATGATGACCTATTTCAAGTAGCGAAATCCCTACATGAGGAGGATATGAGGATCATAGATTATATAAATGCTTAGGTTGAGATGGACTTGAACAAGTGAGAAAGGGAGGGATTTTAAGAGCTTAAAAAATATTAATTATTGATTGTTAAATTACAAAAACCAATTATTAGTTTCATGCTGCAACCCCATGAGGTTTTAGCCCACTAACTGGGGTCACTAACTTCAAACATGAATATCTCTCAAACTGTGAATAATTACGTTGCGTGCCATATATCAACGGAAACATCTCGATAAATAGAAACCTTAAAATATTTCCTTGGCACTAAATATAGTAATTTAGTAGGTCAAAATTCCCATGCAATATCAGGGTACCCCTTGGTGCTGCTTGGGTCGACATCAATGATAACCACTAATAAAAAATATCCCCCTTTGGCATTGATGGCAACACAAGTACTCCCCCTGCAACCATGAAACCTCTTCTTGCAATATTATCTCACCCTTTGACATAGATGACAAAGAGTAACTCCCCCTGACACACAAGCATCCTACGGACTTGTACACACTTCAACTCCCCCTTTATATTATGAATAATGAAAATATAATGAGAACTTGGGAGAATCCCAAGCTTCTGGCGAAGATATTCAAATGCTTCACAGGGTAAAGTTTTAGTGAAGATATCAGTGATTTTTTATTTTGTACCAAAATTTTCCAATTTGATATTCTTTTGAGCAGCTTTTTCTCTAACAAAATGATATTTGATCAGAATGTGTTTTGTTTTTAAATGCATGAAATGATACTTGGAGATGGTGATGGCATTGGTGTTATCATAGAATATGGGAATGGGCTAACTAAATTGTACTTGAACATCTTGCAAAGTTTGTCTCATCCAAAGGACTTGAGTACAACAAGATTTAAATGCAATGTATTCTGATTCTGATGTAGATAATGAGACTTAGGTTTGCTTTTTGCTCAATCATGATACAAGACAACCACCTAGAAAGAATGTTACTCCACTAGTACTCTAATGATCGTCAATGCTTCCTGCTCAATCTTCATTTGTAAAGGCTTGAATAATGAGATTGTTACCCTTGGGATACCACAAGCCATATTGTGTTGTGCCCTTTACATATCGAAGAATTCTTTTGACAAAAATAATGTGTGATTGTTTAGGTGTTGCTTGGAATCTTTCTACTTGTCCAACTGCTTGCATAACATTTGGTCGGGAGGCTATTACATATAGAAGACTACCATCATAGATTTATGCAACCTCTGATCCACATCCTTAGATGAGCCATCTATGCTCAATTTGAAACCTGTTACCATTAGAGTAAGGACAGATTTGCAATATTCCAATTTGAAATTCTTGAGCATTTCCTTGATGTAATTGGCTTGACATATAAATATTTCTTTCTCTTGCTAAGATATTTGAAGCCCTAAGAAGTATGTCAGCTCACCAAGTAAAGACATCTCGAAATCACTTTTCATATTTGTAGAAAATATTTTACTTAGTCGATCATCATTGCTGCCAAATATTATATCATCTACATATACCTCAATGATTGTTATATTATCTTTATCTATTTTTACATAAATATTGCTATAAGCAATACCTTTATTGAACCATTGTTGACACAGATATCCATCAAGATGAGCATACCATGCTCTAGGAGCCTGCTTGAGACCATATAGAGCCTTCTTTAACCTACAAACATAGACTTCTTTTTCTAATAGTAGAAAACCTTCAGGTTCTTCAATATAAACATCTTCTTCTAATTCGCCATTCAGAAATGTTGAATTAACATCGATTTGGTAGAATTTGATTTTTCTTGAGCATGCATAGTCGAGAAACATTCAAATGGTTTCGATTCTAGCAACTAGTGCAAATTTTTGATCGAAATTAATTCCTTCCACTTATGCATAGCCTTCGAAAACCAATCTTGCTTTGTTTCGGGTAACTTGTCCATCTTCATTCAATTTGTTCCTGAACACCCATTTAGCCCCAATGACATTTTTATATTTTGGTCATGGAACTAATTCCCAGGTGTTATTCTTCTTGATTTGATCCAATTATTCATTTATAGCTGCTACCCAATATTCATTCTGGTAGGCTTCCTAAAAACTACTAGCCTTAAAGGTTTCTAGAAAAGAAATGTGAGCTTGTTGTGATGAATGAAGTTGTTGACCTTCATTTATGTCACCAATGATTTTATTTGATGGATGGTTCTTTAAAAACCATTCTTTTGTTCTATTTGGAGGAGCTTCTTGTTGTTGTTATGGTATATCTTGATAATCATTATTTACTTCTTCCTGGTTAATATTTGCTTCTTGTTCTAGAATTTTCCCTGTGTCTTTTTCAACCTCTGTCTCAAGTTTCAAAGATTCTAGATCCTCATTATTATTTGTTAGAACACCATCTTCATCAAATGTAACGTTTATTCTCTCCACTATCGGTTTTTGTCTTAGATTATAGAATTTATAGTCATTTCTTTTTTGTGAGTAACAAATAAAGGTACCTTCGTCAACACGTGATTCAAACTTACCCAGCTTTTGATCTTCCCTTTTGATATAACATTTTCTTCCAAATATTCTGAAATATTTTACATTAGTCAATTTTCCTTTCCATAATTCATATGGGGTGTTGTTGCAATTATTTCTGAGAAGACTTCACTTGATAATGTATATTTCCATATCGATTTCTTGAACACTGAATTTTTCATCCAATTTTGATTCCTTCAATATTGTTCTACCCATTTTCATCATAGTATTGTTGATGTTAAAATTTGGGTACTAGAGGACAAGTGGCTCCCTAAGGCTTTGATCTTTGGCCTAGGGAAAAGTGTCCAAAAGTATTTAATTTTTTCTCCTAAAGTGACATCATAAGTGGTAAAATCAAATCTAATTTAAAAGTGAATTTATAGGTGATAAAGTTACTAAGTCTAATTTTAAAGTGACATTATTAAAGTCAATGTGAAATTGGAATGTGAAAAGTGACTTCGAAAATAAAAGGCTAAGTGGGTCTTTATTAAAGTGGGTTGAATTAAAAAATAGAAAGTTGGAATTAAATGCACATTTAATCTCAGCCCTAGATCTAAAGTTATTTGAACCAATGGATTTAGGGATTCCTCAGAAGTCACTTATGGTAACGTTAAACGAGGAAAAGAAGAGAAAATTGCATTCAGTCTTTCATGAGTATATTGAGAGAGAAGAAGAGAGAGATGGAGAAATCTCTAGGCGTGAGAAAGTGAAGGAGAAAAATAGTTCAACAGTCTATAGAGTAGCTAGAGGCTGCATGCTTTTCGAGGTAGCGGTTCGTAGATCATTTATTGGCACAATTTTTGAGACAACAAATCCATATAGTAGCAGCGGGCATGGTTTTCGAGGTCCGTACAGCACAGATTTTGAGGGGGATAAATAGAAGTAGGCACTACGTATTCCAAGGTCAAGTGGGCAAGGTTTTCGAGGCTAAAAGAGGTTGTTTTCATTTCCGTACAGTCCGTACAACAACATGAAATTTCTAGCATCGATTTAGAGGAGGACATACAACATTAAATGTTGTTATCTCTTAGTGTAATAAATTTCTATTTTGATTTTTTTGCTGATTTGGCACATTTTCTAAGGCAGAGAAAAGCACGAAAAATGGGATAAGTATATTGTTGCAGTTGTTGAAATTTTTCTGTATATTTCATTTCTCTATAAAAAGCATATTCAGAAATAAATAAGAGCTCCTAAAATGGTTTTCTTCAAGATTTGTAGAGGGTTTTTCCAGGGTCATCTTGACTAAAAATCAACGTGTCATTTTCTATGTGTGTGGCTGAAATAATTTCTGAGTTTTATTTCTGCATTTTCCAACACTTTGAAATTTCCAGAATTTGTATTTTTAGAAATATTTATTATTTCCATCTTGTTGAATGTATTTTTATGGGAATGGGAATTTAACTACATGGGAGTAATAAGGAGAAACTCATAATTAGGGTTGGTTAAAAATTTGTACATCATATCAGAGGTTGTGTGGCTGAAAGTGTAGTTTTGGACAGCAAGTGAAAAATTACAGCAAGCTTATATTTCACACATTAAAATTCAACCTTTACCACAACATTGAAATTTTCAGTTTATTAGGACGGCAAGCATGTCTTTGGGGTTGAGGGTGGAGGATAGGTTGGATGGGCATAACAACTATAGTACATGGATGTAAGATCCCAAACCTTAATAATTTAGTTAGATCTAGCACATTCTAGTGTTCTCAATAAAATTACATTCAGTAAAAACCATGAACATAGACGGGATTTGGAAATGCAAACTTTTATTTATATTATTAGTTGAAAATAGAATACATGCCCATACAATAAATTTGAGCTCCCATAGATGGCATGCTTGGCTGCTCCTTAAAACAGAAAACAAACACTGAAGCACAATTGTGGACCCTGGATGGATCCACCAGACAAATCCACCACAGGTTTTTCATCCTAGGATCAATTTTAGAACTGACCAGGCCAAGTTCTCAACCCAAACATAATAAGATAGATAAAACCAGAATGCTCTAAATGCCTAGCTTCTCTCCCCTTTTATAGGCTTCATGGACTTTCTAGAGACCTTATTTGATTATTTTTCTTGGAAACCAACAACAAATACCATGGGAAAATACCATGGTAAGTACCATGGATCGATTCTATCCACTTTGACTAGATCAAAAAAGGGAATATTACAAATCCTCCGACCCAAAGATTGCTTGTCCTCAAGCAATCCACTTCTATCCACAACAGAAGAATTTGTACATTGATACCAGGATCCCATACAATCTGATGTGTCCTCCATGTTGAATGGTCCTGAATGGATCCTTCGATACCTGGATCCCAAACAATCCTCTGACCAATTATTTCCTCAATGGATTCTCTTGGATCCCAATACCACCTAAATCTTGGGACCTATCGGTTATGGTATCATTTCAACTCTCCATTGCTGCCCACACCAACTGGTCCAAGCTGTAATTTTCCTTTGGCTATGGGTATCCTCCAAATAATCAACCCATCAATAGAATACCAACTCATAATCTCTCGCAAATCCATACTTGGGAAAGAACAAATATCTGCAAATCTACTATGTTGATGTTGTTCGATGTTCGATTCATGATGCTCTACTTGGTTACCCAACATGATGTCTTTGGAGAACTTTGCCATGCTCTTCCCAATGTATAAAGGTGCGTTGTTGGTGTTGCAATCTTTATCTATGTATTACTGTAGAGGGTTGCTCTGTAACTACCAATCGTAGTCCTCTTGCTGCCTTATGATGGATTTGAGTCATTCCTCAACACTAGAGAAATTGGTCTTTGATTAGGCACATACCCTATGAGTTCCTCATTTTTTATGTTCTCCTATAAGGCAGTGTCTCAGACTGTCCATACTTTCTTCTTCAACAATATAAGATCTTTCTCGAAAGTCTTCTACTGGAAATTCTAGTGTCGTGCTGACTATCTTGTATTTGTTTGCACCTGATGGCCAATGACCACATCTTCAACTTGAGCCTTTGACCAACTCTCTAGGAATGGTCCATTTTGCACATTATGTTTTTCATGTTGCTCCTCATGATCATACTCATCATCCTGGTCCACTATGGCTAGATCCTCACTCAAATCTCCCAGGTCTCCTTCATCTGTGGAGACAATATGTTCATCCCTTTCAACTATCGAACATAGATGCATTGGCGGAATCTTTTGTATACTTGATTTTTCATATTCTTCATGGATATTCCCCTGAGGAATTACGAACTCCATTGTATAGGAATCAACCTCATGAATGGCATTATGTAGAATTTCCTCATGCACTTCCAAATGTTTGTCATCCTGCAAGCCTCCCTGAGTAATGTCACGATGTTTCTCACCATCGTAAATATCAATAGACCCATCTACAAAATATTCCCAATGATTTGAAGTAATCTCCTCTTGTTCTATTTTTTTTCCTTCTTCTTATCACCTAGACAGGAATGGTTAAGGGCCCAAGGTCCCTTGTAGATAAAGCATAGTCCTCTCCTCCTTAGTTCATTCTTGTTGCAGATTTTTTTTCTTGCTTTGGTTATCATTTTGGTCTATGGAGATATGGCTACTTAAAGGACCATATAGCCTCACTAGTACTACATCAAGGATTTTCTGGTTGTTTTTCAAAATTTCTTCAAGACGATCAATATTCACATAGCAAGACAAAGAAATATACAAAAAAGTATTCTGCCTTCTCACATTTTGATTTTGGCCCTGATGAAACTAGGTTAAGTTGGTGCCAGCAAAAGTATATAAATAACACAACCTCTTGAAATAATATATATTTGGAGATATGCTGCCCAAATACACGTTCCCTTTTTCATAAGACAATATTCTGATTTCAATGTATATGTAAACTCATCTCATGATGGCAGACTTTAGCAGGCCCCAAAATGATGCACTATGAAGGAATACGCTCAACAACATTGTATCAAAGATTTTTTATTTTTTTATTAATTAAATCCTTATAGCTCCCAAACTAAACTCAACTTTATGTTCCTTCCCTTTTATTTATAAATCAAACCTCTAAAAAAAATTATCAACCCTTGTCATAATTTTCAAAACTACAAACATGACTTAAAATTATGAGTCAATTCCGTTTACCCACTTTCACGCTCCAAATACATCTCATGATTAAGAAAAATTTAACTTCGTTCTCAATGTTGTTGTTGAGCAGTGGAAAAGGTATGAAATCACTGTGTATTTTCTCATTCTTTTACTTTAGACATAATCCTTTTTACCTTAGAAATATAAATTATTACAAGAATTATGGTATAATTTGAAAGCTTTATGTTTATTGTAAAAATATGACTAAAGATTGCTTTTTGTTGATAAAACTAGGAATTAGGCGAGGTGAACAACTATACCAAAGGCAAGGCTGATATGAATGAAACTGTTGTTCCTCCAGCGTTAGACCAAATCCTGCCAAAGACAAGGAAATCTGAACAGATTTCTAAGAAAAGGCAGGGGACAGCTCGGCTTCGATCAAAGTAAATCTTCTGATAACTAAAATAAGGGAAGAAAATCCCTCAGGATCCTTCGATCCTAAGGGATCGCTGTTCAAGCCTCATCTTATTCCTTGTCTTGTCTGTCAGATTCTAATATATAAGGAAATGCCTTTAGTGATTAGGGGCATCAGAGATTCTTGATTCAAAACATTTATTTTCTAATATTGTGTTTTATTGACTCTCGGCTTTAGAGAGCAGTCTCTGTAATACTTTATGCTCGATTAATATAAAAGACGCATTTCATTTCATCTCTCAAGTTCTGATGTAACCCAGCAGTGTTTCACTGGTGCTAAGGGCCCGACCCTAGTGGAATTACCCTATTGTTTGTATTTCTATCCTTCACTTACTATTGTGTGAAAGTTGTGTTTAAATTCATTACAATTATAGAGTTGATTAATTGCTGTTAGATTGAATTCGAATTCGTTATGAGCGTTAATGAATTGCACTACTATTATATCATTTGCAAGAATTGTATTTGCTTTTTTATTTATCTTTCTATCTTTATAAAGCTCTTCTATTCTATACTTAATTCTAGTTGATGTTCTATTGGTTTATGATTCTTTCCGATTGACTGTTTCGTAGTGTTGGTTGTCGACAGGATTGAAGTATCATGATTAGTTGCCTAATTGCGTTAAGTTTAGAATTGTTGTTCAATTCATGCTTGCTGTTCCATTCCTATTTATTGTTCCTTTCTGATTCGTAGGTTCTAATTAGCAAATAAATTGTTTACAGTTGTTGTGTACACATAGGAATTACAAGTTGTTGTTCCTTTCCAACTTCTGTTATTAGAAGAAGTTCCTTTCAGTTATTTTCATTAGCAAGTAGTTCAAGTTTGATTTCATTTTGATTGCTTAAAGAATAGGACCACCAACTGTAGAGGACATTGGTTACTACTTCCAAGTTCCCAGATTGGTTATATTGTCTCAGTTTGGTTTTAGTTTCATCGATTTCTAAGGGAATGAGTTATTGTTACTGTATCCATGATTGATGTTTTGCAGATTGATGTAGTTAAGATTTCAGAGCATTTCCATTTATGTTACTGTAATTAGATTTCTTTACAAGCATCCATTTAAACTTGTATCTACAATATTGTAGTACATCTTTCATAGCATTACTTTTAGTTAATTGCAGCCTCAGACAGAGCACACTCTTGAAATAAAAAGTCACTCTCGGATTGATAATTAATGTACGCTAATTAGGTGTTCAAAGATATCTTTTTATGCTCCAACATTTTGGCGCCATTGCCGGGGAGAGTGTATGCCATTTTGAGAGAGTGATGCACATTTGATTTTCTTCTGCTTGCAAAGAATTGGGTATTAAAGACGGAAGGTAAGAACCTACACACCGGGCAAGAAACACACTTTCTCACAGCCCGCTTCACAGCAGAATTAGGTAAGATTCTTTCTTTAGGTAGGAATGAAGGTTTGTTTACTTGAATGAATAAACCAGCTATGAAAAACAAAATTCCTCCTAAAATTGAAAAACCTAAGGGACCGGTGACCCTTGGGCAAACAACTTTTATTGACGAAATCTTTAAAAATACTGAATCTCAGCCATCAGTAGGACCTAGGAAAGTTATCTCCAGATAGCTACTAGTTCCCTTCGGGCCACAGAGTCATCATCTGAAGCCTTTGCTGAGATACATAGTCAAATAGCGGGAATTGAGCAAGATTCCCAAGAAATTGAGAATCCCTGCATAATTTCCCCTCAAGAAGGGAACTCTAGTAATCTCCATGAAGGAGAAGGGGAAACAGGAGAAGCAGAAGAACCAAAATCTCCTGTTGAAATATTCCAAATAGTAAGCGGTCCACATAAGGGAAGTGTTGTTAAGCTCATTCAAAACCAAGGTCTTGAATCACCTCAAACAGTAGGTCAACAAGGAATACTTATTGTTCTAGACCAGGGAAGTGCTGTCAAGGCCATTCCTACTCCTTCTAGTCAGCCTAGGAATTCCCTTGAGATCCCAGAAGGATATTGGCACTTCTTTGACCAAATGGCCCAAAACCAAAACCAAAACCAGCAGACACCCTAGCAAACCTCTACGCTACAATATCCTATAGTAGATACTGCAGTTAATGCACCTATGAAAGCCATTCCCCATTAACATATTCCCACATTTCATGGCTTAACATCAGAAGATCCAGATGCATTTTTGTTTGAATTCGATGTGTTATGTAGGGAGTATTATTGTACCACCAATGCCCAAAAATTAAAACTATTTCCTTCCACATTAAAAGAAGTAGCCTTACGATGGTTTAGGGGGTTAGGTGGGGGTGTCATAACTGATTGGGACCAAATGAAAGCTGCGTTTTTTAAAAAATATCAAGATTATTGCAGGTCTCGAGAACTAAAAGACAAAATATTCCAAATGACAGAAAAACCAAATGAAACCCTGGAAGAATATGTGGAACAGTTTCAATACAATCTTCAGAGATCTCCTTATGCATCCTTACCCTTAACTAATATTGTGCTGAAAACTACATTAATTAGGGGAATGAAAGATCAATGGGTTGAAACATTGAATATTATGGGAAAAGGTGATATATATCGGGAAAGCTATGCTAACATCATTGATTTGTGTATCAGGAGTTCGAGGGGCAACACAAGGCTAAAATTAGCAAAACGTGATATGATTATAAGAGACAACAAGACCTCCAATGAAGGTGTAACTCGTGCAGAGATTGGAAACCCACTGGAAGATTTTAAAACAGATATACTTGGAACTCTAACAACGCAATTTAACATTATGAAAGCCAAACAAAAGCAAGCAGAAGTAGAGCAAAATTTGGCGATATTCTGTCCTAGATGCAGGAAGAAACACAGCCACAAAGAGTGCCCACTGGATGTAATCAAAGTTTGCACCATTTGCACAAAAGATCACCCTACAGACTGATTTCCCTCGCTTTCTAGTCTAAAAGCAGTTTACAAGGAGGCAGAAGAAGAATCAGAAGTGGTATGTCTACTTAATCAACGCCGACAATGGTAGCCACGACAATCAGGTATGCCAACTGATCCATTTTCTTCTTTATAGCCTCCTCAATACAATTCTCAGCAATGTAATGGAACGTAGCAAAATCAACCACCTTTCCCCAATTGGTCACAACAACCATTCCCTACCTCACCATGGCCAAACCAAACAAATCAAACTAATTGGCCAAGTTTTCCCTTCTGCCCACCGTTTTGGAAAAACAATACTTATCCAACACAATGGTCCCCCTCTACTTTGCAAAGTCAGGCTTGGAAGTCAAACTGGAAAAGACCTACAAATCATCCAATTGGAACAATCCCCCTGTCTCAACCTAGACTGCTAGCACCCTGTACAAACCCCCAGACCAACTTAAGACCACAAATCCCAGCTCAGCCCAACCCAAACCCAAACAACAGGCCAGTTCAGTCTATCCAAATAATGGAACCCCCAGAATTAGAAACTGAACTGAGGGAGTGTAATGACCTTCAGTTAAGGTCTGGGTGCGTAGTAGAAACAGAGAGAAACAAAAATTTTCATATTGAAGATCCATTACTTGTAGAAAAAACATTACAAAAAGAGAAGGAGGTTCAACAACAAAATCAACAACAATTAACAACTTCCTCTTCACCATTCCTAGAACGATTAATCATACTACGCCCATTAGAACATCCTAATTTTTATCTTCTAGGAGAATTAAAAAATTTGTGTATAAAAATGCCTCTCCTCCAAGCTATCCAAGACATCCCTATATATGTAAAAACTATTAATGAATTATGCATAAAGAAGCCAAAGAGGAGAACAACCACCAATCCAACTGTGCAAATAGTCAGTAATTTATCTGACCTATTATTAGGAATGGAAACACTTGTAAAATATGAAGACCCAGGAAATCCCATAGTGACAGTGAAAATCCATGGGAAATTGTTTCCAAATGCCTTAGTTGATTTGGGAGCAGCAATCAATATCTTAACAACCACCACCTGTGAAAAACTCGGCATTACATCGCTAGAACCAACAACAACCTTATTGGAATTAGCTGACTTATCGGTAGTCAAACCAGAGGGTACACTACAAGATGTAATGGTATCTGTAGATTCCTGGGAATACCCTGCTGACTTCCTGGTTATCAATCCAAAGAGCCGGCTAGATGGACACCCATTAATCTTAAGTAGACCTTGGTTGGCAACTGCCGATGCTTATATTGGATGCTGACAAGGCAACATGACAATAACAAGGGGAAACTATGTCAAGAATTTAGCTTTATATCCCCTATCCCAGCCAAGCCTATCGATAATAAAAACAAGAAAAAAACATGTATCATATCTTATGGAAAATATGACATCACCTCTAACTATAGAATATGCCCTTGATTTTAAAGAACAAACAGAGGATGATATCATCATTATTTTTATTAATAAACCACAAATTAGATCCCATCTACAATGTTGCATGATCAAGGCAGATTTGATAATAAGGAAGAAGAAGATCCTCTGAAAGACATTCCTGATCAGGTAATACCCACTACTTCTATGTACAATAGTAATATTGTAGAAATTGAGCCGGGAAAAGCTCTAAACATTAACAAAAATTTGACTGTTGAACAAGAAGAGAAGTTGGTCCAATTATTAAGGAAAGACAAAGTAGCCTTTGCATGGGATTACCCAGACATGAAGGGAGTTGACCCCCAATTGTGTACACACCACATCTATATCGAAAAAGATGTGAGACCCATTCACCAACCCCAAAGAAGACTAAACCCTCACCTGAAAGATATTGTGAAAGATGAATTACAAAAGCTATTGGATGTTAATTTCATCTACCCAATATTTGATAGCAAGTGGGTCTCTCCATTAGTAGTGGTACCAAAGAAGAAGAGAAAATGGAGAATATGTGTAGATTACAGTGAGCTTAACAAGGCAACCCAGAAAGACCAATTGCCCCTTCCTTTCATTGACCAGGTATTAGACACATTGGTAGGAAAGAAATTCTTTTCCTTCCTCGATGGCTACAATGGGTACAATCAAATCCAGATTGCCCCTGAAGACCAAGACAAAACTACTTTTACCTGTCCATGGGGGAAATTTTCCTACCGAGTCTTACCCTTTGGCCTATGCAATGCCCCTACTACTTTCCAAAGGGCCATTCTCAGCATCTTTGCATATTTAATAAATGAAGGGCTCGAAGTATATATGGATGACTTCACACCTTACAGGGATGATTTTGAGCCAGCATTAGAAAATTTAGAAAAGATTTTGCAAAGATGTATTGACACTACGCTTTGTTTAAGCCATGAAAAGTGTGATATGATGATGACCGAAGGAGTTATCTTAGGGCACTATATTTTAGCAGCTGGAATTCAGGTGGACCCAGCTAAAATTCAGATAATTTTGTTAATACTCACACCCACCACACAAACAAAGGTAACTAGCTTTCTTGGATTTTCTGGTTATTATAGGAGATTTATAGAACATTATTCTCGAATAGCTGCACCTTTATATGCACTAACTGGAAATGTTGATTTTTTTTGGACAAATAAATGTGAAAATGCCTTCAACAATCTGAAAAAGCTTGTTTCAACAACCCCAGTGATGAGGGGCCGAAATTTGAATTTGTCATTCCAAATTTTGTCCGATGCCTCAGACACAGCAATTGGATCAGTGCTTGGGAAGGAGGAAGACAAGAAACCATATGCAATCTATTATATTAGCAAAAATCTATCCCCTGCTGAATTAAATTATACTGTGAATGAGAAAGAATTTTTAGCTATAGTACATGCTATAAATAAGTTTAGACATTATATAATTGGGTATTGTGTAGTACTATATACTGATCAATCTGAAATTAAATTTTTAGCAAATAAACCTGTTACAAATGGAAGAGTGATAATATGGTTGGTTTTGTTATAGGAATTCGACATTACAATCAAAGATCGACCTGGAAAAGAGAACCCTGTAGCTGATTTTTTGTCAAGAATGTCAAAGCCAACAGATACAGAAGCAGTTGAAGACCACTTTCCAGATGAACATTTGTTCGTTGTTATTGTCAGAACCCCATGGTATGCTGATATAGAAAATTATTTGGCAATAAGTAAACTACCTAAACATCTATCCCTTAATGAACGAAACCAGTTAATACAATGTAGTATCCGATTCTCTTGGATTGGGGGCTATCTATTTCATACAGGGCAGATATGAAAATAAGGAGATGCATCTGGGAGGATGAGGTATTTGATATTTTGAAAGCATTCCATGATGGGTCGTGTGGTGGGCATTTTGCAGATCATAGAACTAGCCATAAGGTTTTACGAACAGGCTATTATTGGCCTACCATCTTTAAAGATGCCGAAAATTTGTGCAGGCCTATGATAGCTGCCAAAGGGCAGATTGCCTTGGGCAGTCTGATGTAATGCCTTTGAACACTCAAATAGTAATTGAGTCATTTGAACACTGGGCCCTCAATTTTTTTGGCCCTATTAGCCCCCCATCAAACAAAAAATAAATAAATCCTAGTTGCAACCAAGTATGTCACTAAATGGGTTGAAGCAGAGACATTTTCAAAAGCTACAGAGGAATCTGTAATACAATTTATTTTCCAAATATTTGTGCGATATGGCCTCCCAAGGGACATAATCACAGATGGAGGATTGCATTTTGTAGGCAATAAACTAGCTGAAACACTACAAAATTACCACATTCAGCACAAAATTACAACCCCATACCACCCACAGGAAAATTTCCAAGTAGAGAGCATGAACAAAGTGATTGAATCTATATTAACAAAAACCATTGCCTCACACAGACGTGATTCAGCCTACAGATTTCCAGAGGCATTGTGGGCATATCGAACAACATGGATACCCACTATAGGATATTCACCATATCAATTGGTATTTGAAAAAGAGCCCATCTTTCTAATAGAGCTTGGAATTTAGACATTAAGAACAGCCCAAAAGGCGGGTCTAGATTTAAATCAAGCCCATGCCAAAAGACTGCAGTAAATTAATGAGTTAGATGAAATTAGACTCTCTGCTCTTCAGCACACAGGATTAATTCAACAATAGAGAGCAAAATGGAATGACGCCCTTATCAAAGAAAATATCTTCCATGAAGGAGACTGGGCACTCCTATATGATTCTAGGTTTCAGGATTTTCCAAGGAAACTCCAGACACGATGGCTTAGACCTTATGAAATACAAAAAGTGCATGACAATGGCACTATTACATTAACCACCATTGATGGATCTGGACATTCCTTCAAAGTAAATGGTCATCGAGTATGATTGTATCATAAGCCGCTTACTCAAGAATCCTTTTACCAACAATTATGAGAAGATTCTACCATGAAAATTCTGGCTGAAGGGGATAATTCCTCCTCAGCACCCATTTATTAAATCATTTCTTTTCTTTAAACTTTGTACATATAGATTGTTCATTTATTTTGATTGTTTCATGTAATTCTATTTTTTCTCAAAATTCTGTTTATTTCGTTTATTTTGAGTTTTTGTTGTTCCTTTCTAAAGGAACAGAAGTTTCGCAGATTCTTGCTATTCCTTTCTAAAGGAACAACATTTCCACAGATTGTTTTTGCCGTTCTTTTTTTAAAGGAACAACACTGTTTGAGTGGATTGTCTTTTTTGTTTTAGATCAGCGTTTTGAGGATTTCTGATGACTCTTCTAAAGGAAAACATACTATTTATCTACAATCATACAAATTAAAGCTTACTGCAATCAGCAAATCAAAAGAAATCGTCATTTTTAAGAAATTTGTTTGGTAATGACAAGAAAAAGGTAAAAGGGACATAATCAATAACATGACCTTGCTATCTTACTATCACTAGAATTAATATGATCAATTATTCTTATCATGTTGGCTCTTTCCCATATTTAATAACTATCTTTGATTTTTACTTATGGAGTAGGAATAAGGGCATGTTCTTTTCTATTGAGATGTTCAGACTTCTTCCACCATCCCTACTCTTAAGGAGTGCTGAGCCACCCTTTATATATAAGTAGGAAAGTGCTATATGAAAAAAGAAAAATATTTACATATTTCACTAATAATTTTATGATTTGGCAGATGGAGGATAGGGGGTCTCATCAAGAGCCATCCTACCATGATCATAAGGAAGCAAGTGAAGTGGCATTCCCATCATGGCCACCACACCAGGGATATGGTCCAATGGACAATTGAAAAAAAATAAATTAAGAAGTCCTTGGAATAGGAGGTCTCATCAAGAACCGGCCTGCCCACTTTTTACTTCTTCCCGGTGAATGGCATTGTGATTTATCTGGTCACCAAGCCACCACAATTGCCTCCGTTATGACATTTAACAAGCACTTCCTCAGCATAAATAAAGGACAATGCTTCCAAGGGTGAGAAAAAAACTTTGTCAAGGTTATGGACACCTGTGGGCAACAGAGCTCTACTGATGGTATTGGAGTCATATTTATACACATCAATAGTAATATTAAACCCTTTTTCCTATATCTCTATTTAAATATCAAATGAAAGTATGAATCCCCAACCTTTGATTTCGAACCTATTATACATGAAAATCATCATAAATCGATCACATTAGTTTGAGTGGGTAATAAACACATTTGTACTTATGTTTATGTTAAATTGTCCCTTCTCCTTATCTTTGAATCATTACAAACATTTCTATATCTATTTACGATTTATCACACACATTGATTTCAGTAAATGCTATAATTCGATTGATTGTATCATAACTATGCCTGATTTTTCCTATTGTACAACTGCTGCGTAGTACTTTCCTCTCTTAATTAACAGTCAAGGACGACCTATCATCCTTCATGGGGGGGGCAGATGTCTGCATGCATATCAAATCCTGATATTCTTTTACCTGTATGCGAACCAAATCCTTACATTATAGGGAATAACAAAAAATTAACAATATTATTCCAATTCACCATGTTGTATTGTTCCATTACAATTACTGTGTGTTTGGAAAGAAGTAACAGTGTGCAAAGACGATGGGATGATGACCAATTCATAGCAAGCTACAAGTGCTAGTTTTTTCTGATGCTGCATGAGAGATTTTGGAAAAATTGGGATGGATTACATATTTCACAAGGATGCAACAACCCCATGAAACAGTGGCTATCGAGTTTTTACAGAACTTGCAGGAAGGATACCCCATGGTTAGAGCAAGACAGATAGTCGTAACAAATGAAATAATTGCAGAGGTGTCTAGTATACCAATGCAAGGAACTATATGGACTCAGAAGAAGGTCAGGCTTCAATAAGCCATGAAGATTTTTCAGGATGACGGACAGACATTGGTCGTCAAAGGAAAAGGCGTTCAGCAAACATCATTGGGAGAACCATGGACGGAATTGGCCAAGATAGTGCATGCCTATATAACATGCGACGGAAGGAAAGATGTGGTAAGAACTCGCCACCTTAAGTTATTGGCAGTATTAAAGCAGAAATGCACTATAAATTTTCCTGCATTTTTAAATTCCTTACTGCATGATATTGCCTGTACTATAAGAAAAGCTCAGCACGCAAACATAGAGGTCAGCCACCATTGCCTAATCAGATTGATAGTGAGTTGTAGTCTCACCCAACAACAGACCAGCTGGGAAGAGTTGATATTCTCCATTGATGGAGGGTTAGCTTGACCTACCCCAAAACAGAAGAGAATGGCTAGCTTAACAACTGAGCCATCAATTTGTAGACAGTCCCTCCATTCAAAAAAATGTAGGGGAGTGATAGAAGGACTTCTGGGTAGTAGTAGCCAGCCCTTGGAATTGCCCAGCTCGTAGGATGAATAGCCTCCATAATTGGAAGGAGGAAGTCCTCGTATTGATGAAGAAGAGGAAATTGATAGGGAAATTCACTACTTGGATGAAGAAGAAATGAGCCACCACACCAGTGGTGAGAAACAAAACAGTGCAAAGGAAGGAAATAATGAAGAAGAGGAAATTGAGGGAGAAATTTAATATTCAGATGAGGAAGAAGGTAGCTACCATACCTGTGAGGAGGATGAATATAATCACAATAGTGAAAGAGAAGGAACAGAGCCTCCCGAAAACACTACTGCAAGCTCACAACGAAGCCCTTTATGAGAAGACCAATTGGCCTGAATTTTGGCCAATATGAGTGACTATGTGCAGCATCATAGCCCTTTGGACCTTAAAATTGATATCAATCAGTTGCAGGATCACTCTTCTATCAACAAAGAAATAGCTGAGGAAATTCTGGATGAAACAACAAACCCTAAGGAAGTGATAGAGTCAGCTAGGGTTGCCTCCCCTGAAAAGAATGAGCAATAAAAGGAGAACACCGAAGCAAAATCCCAACCTGAAAATTCTCGGGGGATTGCAGAGTCAATTGAGGGTATAATTCCTAAATAATTTAGCCAAGGGAATATGAATATTGAAGAAGAACCCCAAGAAGAAAACATAAGAGAGAGCCCAACTGAAGGCACGACTGATGAGGACCAAAACCCTATTGAGCAAATAGGTCCAGAAAAAGGAACAACCGTTCCATTAAGAAAAAGGAAGAAAGTAACTGAGATTGAAAAGATTCGGAGGGAACGAATAAAGCTTTAGAGACTCATGGAACAACTCAGGAAAACCATCAGGGTTCTTAGAATGAACCAAATTCCCAAGCGAGCCCCCAAGAGAAGAAGCATAGCCACCAAGTGAGCTTCGAAAAAGAGGAAATTGGCCGCTAAGATGAACCCCCAAGTTGCAGAAGCTATGGATGAGCTTAATTATGGAGATACGGAACAACAAACAGCTGTTCTGGAACAATATATTCTAGAGGGACTCACTTCAAGTGAAAACATGCAAGCTAATAGTCATAGTACTTTTAGTGACCCTGCATTAGCCATACTCCAAGAGGAGTTGGCACAGGCTCGATTCAAAAGGGAAAATTTGGAAGAAGACACTGTCCCTAGGAAGAGATATCAGGAGTTACAACACTAGATGAAGACCATCCATGAATCAGAGGCTGAAGCCCACGAGAAGTGTCGAAAGGTAGAGGAGAAGGCTGAAAAGGTAATGAATCAATTAAAATTAGCCCAAAATCGAATGGACACTCTCTACTCATTGTACACCGATGTCTTAGGTTGTAGATGCCCTGCCAAGAAATGTGCTTTATTTTTATTAGAAAGATATTTACAACTAAAGATTAAGGCAGTTATGGTAGGAAAATCTATACAGCTAAAAACTATAGATGATTTTGTAACATGCTGCAAACTCTATGGGGTAAAGGTACAACGCCTCTTGTGTGAGTTTTATTTGCATAATCTAATATTGGAAAATGACAGTGAGACAAATCCTAGCCCTTTTATGGGTCATATCCAATACCAGGCATTTATTTCCTTTGTTGTTAATCAGTTAAAATGGCTTAAATCCTATAATGTTTTTCAAAGGCAGGAAAATGAATTATATTTGTGGGTTAGGAATGGACCTCAGGACCCATTTCAACAATGGGCTAGGAAAAAGAGTTTGATGACAAAGGAAGGTGTTATCCAAGCATTGGGGCCTTTCCATAAATCGATTATCTTGAATGGGATAGATTATTTCCTATCTATTAGAAACTAGGCTTACATATCAGCTAAGGTCCGATGGGGAATTTCCAATCGGAATGTGCAAAATAGAGAACCATTTAACTATAAAAATTTTGGGCTAACTGCAGACCGCTTGGTTTCCTATAGTAATCTCATTTTGAAAGAAGGACCATTCTGGCTAGGGTGTAGGTTTCTAAGCCCCATTGCATGGTATCCTGCTACAGATTACAAATCCATTTATGAACTACCCGAAGGACAGAAATAGCATGTCTTCGAAGTATTAGCTGCAATGCATGGTTTTAGGCCTTTTGATGAAAAACCCTATCCAGGTTATTCTTTAACTGTTTTGCATGTGAACTATAGTTTTCATGAGGACATGAAAAAGGGTAAGCAGGGGGGTATGTTGAGCAGTGGAAAAGGTATGAAATCACAATGTATTTCCTCATTCTTTTACTTTAGACATAATCCTTTTTACCTTAGAAAGATGATTTATTACAAGAATTATGGTAGAATTGGAAAGTTTTATGTTTATTGTAAAAATATGACTAAAGATTGCTTTAGAGGAATTAGGCGAGGTGAACAACTATACCAAAGGCAAGGCTGAGATGAATGAAACTACTATTCCTCCAGCATTACACCAAATCCTGCCAAAGACAAGGAAATTTGAACGCATCGTTAAGAAACGGCAGGGGACAACTCGGCTTCGGTCAAAGTAAATCTTGAGATAACTAAGAGAAGGGAAGCGAATATCACTGTTCAAGCCTCATCTTATTCCTTGTCTTGTCCATCAAAGTTTGATATATAAGGAAATGCCTTTAGTGATTAAGGGGATCGAAGATTCTTGATTCAAAACATTTCTTTTGTAATATTGTGTTTTATTGACTCTCGGCTTTAGAGAGCAGTCTCTGTAATACTTTATGCTCGATTAAAATAAAAGATGCATTTCATTTCATCTCTCAAGTTATGAAGTAACCCAGCAGTGTTTCACTGGTGCTAAGGGCCCGACCCTAGTGGAATTACCCTGTTGTTTGTATTTCTATCATTTGCTTACTTTTGTGTGAAAGTTGTGTTTAAATTCATTACGATTAAAGAGTTGATTGATTGCTGTTGGATTGAATTCGGATTTGTTGTGAGCATTAAAGAATTTCATTGCTATTATATCATTTGCAAGAATCGTATTTGTTGTTTTATTTATCTTTCTATCTTTATAAATCTCTGTTGTACTATACTTAATTCTAGTTGTTGTTCTATTGGTTTATGATTCTTTCTGATTGACTGTTTCGTAGTGTTGGCTGTCGACATAATTGAAGTATCAAGATTAGTTGCTTGATTGTGTTAAGTTTAGAATTGTTGTTCAATTCATGTTTGTTGTTCCATTCATGTTTATTGTTCCTTTCTGATCGTAGGTTCAGATTAGCAGATAAATTGTTTACAGTTGCTGTGTACACATAGGAATTACAAGTTGATGTTCCTTTCCAACTTATGTTACTAGAAGAAGTTCCTTTTAGTTATTTTCATCAGCAAGTAGTTCAAGTTTGATTTCATTTTGATTGCTTAAAGGACAAGACCACCAACTGTAGAGGAAATTGGTTACTGCTTCCAAGTTCCTAGATTGGTTATCTTGTCTTAGTGTGGCTTCAGTTGCATCGATTTCTAAGGGAATGATTTATTGTTACTGTATCCCTGATTGATGTTTTGCAGATTGATGTAGTTAAGATTTCAGAGCATTTCTATTTATGTTACTGTAATTAGATTTCTTTTCAATCATTTGTTTACTCTTGTATCTACAATACTATACTACATCTTTCATAGCATTACTCTTAGTTAATTGCAGCCTCAGATAGAGTACACTCTTGAAATAAAAGGTCCCTCCCGAATTGATAATTAATGTATGCTAAATAGGTGTTCAAAGATACCTTTTTATTCTCCAATAGTTGCCGGCTGAACCAATCCTCCTCCTTGACTGTCTAAAAGATCAGATCAAGTTAGATCAATTTCTGCTCCTTTTGCAACACACAAATTATTCTTTCAATCAACCAACTAGAGTGATACTCAATACCTTTGAAGATCGGGATGTTTGCTAGGGTGAGAATAAATCCCATCGAAGCTGCATAAAACCCTCAGGCTGGAAAGATACACAGCTCTGATACCACTGTAAGATCCCAAACCTTAATAATTTAGTCAGTTCTAGCACATTCTAGTGTTCTCAATAAAATTACATTCAGTAAAAACCATGAACATAGACGGTATCTGCAAATGCAGCCTTTTATTTATATTATTAGCTGAAAATAGAATACATGCCCATACAATAAATTTGAGCTCATGCAGATGGCATGCTTGGCTGCTCCTTAAAATAGAAAAAAAAACGCTGAAGCACAATTGTGGACCCTAGATGGAATCCACCAGACAAATTCACCACAAGGTTTTCATCTTGCGATCAATGTTAGAACTAGCCAGGCCAAGTTTTCAACTCAAACACAATAAAATAGATAAAACCAGAATGCTCTAAATGCCTAGCTTCTCTCCCATTTTATAGGCTTGATGGAATTTCTAGAGACCTTATTTCATTTTTTTCTCAAAAACCAACAACAAATACCATGGGTCAATACCATGGGAAAATACCACGGTAAGTACCATGGATCGATTCTATCCACTTTCACTGGATCAAGAAAGGGAATATTACAATGGAGGGAGAGAATCCAGATAATATTTAAAGGCAGATGTCTCGGGCATAATGGTACATACCACACAACACCTAGTAGTAGTGTCTCCTAACCCTGTTCAGTTGGCATATTTTAATAACAAGAATGCCAAAGGAAAGAGACTGATTATGTATGGTATTGAATACCATCTCATTCCTCATGTGAGAGGAAAGGCACTTGCACATGAGATGTGGATAGCCTGGACAAATCTCTACCAGAGTACCAATGAAAATAAAAAAATGGTCCTAAGGGAGAAGTTGAAGGCCATTAAGATGGATAAGACTGATGGTGTTACTGCATACCTCAGAAAGATCACTATTATGAGAGATGAGTTGGCAGATGTTGGAGAGGCCATTCCACCCACTGAGATGGTGTGCATTACATTGAATGGTCTTCCCAAGACATCGAAGAGTTTTTTAGATGAGATTGTTACACAGGAGAACCTTCCCACTTGGGAGACATTGTGGGATGATTTCATTTAGAATGAAATCAGAAAGAACCATCTTGGGGCAGCAAAACTAGTTCAGGAGGATGACAATGTAGCATAGTTATAAATTGGCAAGAAGGGAAAGGGAAATAAGCAAGATTCCACAAGCAGTGGTGGGGGAAAAGGCAAAGGTAAAGGTAAGTAGCAGGTGGAAAAGGAGAAGGACTATCCAAAGTGAAGTGCTGGAATTTTCAGATCTTGGGAAACTATGTTGTTGTGTGTCTGAATAAGAAGTAAAAGGGAAAGGAAAATACCATGGAAGCATCAGCAAAGATAGAGGACTTTTCAGAGACTTTTGACCGGGAGTTCGGTTTCACTGCTGGCAAGTCCACAAGTGCAGGATCATCTAACAGGGAGGTTAAGAGGGAATGTGCAATTCCCTCCACTAGCAGAGCATCTTCAGCTATTTGGTATGTTGACAGTTGATAGTGGTGCTTCACGACATATGATAGGAGTCCGTGAGTACTTCCCAGAGCTTTCAGAAAGTGGCATTGATATAGATGTAGTATTCAGAGATGAGAACATTGTTAGAGCATTCAGTGTGGGAACATTGAAATTTGATAGGGACCCCAAACCTCCCTTGAATGTGTTGGATGTTCTACATTTGTCAGGGATGAAGAAGAACCTCACATCTATCTTAGCATTGGAGGATATAGGGTATGAGGTATTGTTCAGGAAAGGATATGTACTTATATAGTCGAGGGGCACTCTCGCTGATTCAGATAGAGTGGTTGGTGTACACCATGCCAGGGTGTACAAAATTTCATGTCAGCCCCTCATGGCATTGAGAATTAGTACTAGCAATAGAGATAGCAGTTCAGAGCTGTGCGAGATTTGGCACCCCGGGATGGGGCACATGTATCATGGATCTTTGAGGACATTGCAGGAGATCACCACAGTTGTGCCAGATTTTCGTTATGATCACCTAGCTACATGCACAGGATGTGCTATGGGGAAGTTTTCCAAATCCCCTTTTCCCAGCAGTGATAGTAGATCGACTGGGATTCTTGATTTGGTTCGTACCGATGTGAGTGGTCAGATGTCTCATGTTTCCTTGAGTGGATATGAGTACTATGTTTTATTCATTGATTATCACTCCAAGAAGACCTAGATTTATTTCTTGAACACAAATATTTAGGCCTTCAAGTGGTTTCAGGAGTTCAAAGCTCTTGTGGAGACTCAAAAAGGTCGGAAGATCAAGTCCCTCAGGTCAGACAATGGAGGGGAGTACACCCTTCGTGAGTTTGTTGATTATTGTGTGGAGGAAGGCATCATGAGGGAGTTCAAAATTCATTACAACCCCTAATAGAATGCGGTTGTAGAGAGGAAGAACAGACCCATCGTTGGGGCGACCAAAGCCATGGTACATCTTCAAGGGTTACTGTTGTTTTTGTGGGCAGAGGCCTGCAACACTACTGTGTATTTGCAAAAAAGGAGTCCACATCGTGCCTTTGGGCATGTGGCTGTGAAGGAGGCTTTTTTGGGGAAGAATCCTGATGTTGGTCACTTCCATATCTTAGGGTGTATTTCATACTCCTATGTGCCCAAGGAGAAGAGGACCAAGCTAGAGCCCACTACAGAGAAGGGCATATTTGTGGGCTATAGTGAGACCTCGAAAGCCTTTCAGATTTATATTCCTACATAGAGAAGAGTTGTTGTCATGTGGGATGTGAAGTTTGAGGAGGACAGGGCTTTCATTAGGTCACAAGAGTTAGAGTATCTAGATTCACCAAACCCTCAAGAGTAGCTGAGTCAGTCACAGGGATCTGGTGGGTAGGTATCACGAGGTACATCGATTATGGTATCAATTCCATTAGCAAGGACTAGCTTATATAGCCATAGGGGTGGTGCTTTGGGAAATATGCACAGCAGTCTAAAGAGCAGTTCACTAGGTTATTTACTGATGGACAGTTCACACAGTACTTCAGCATCTATAGGTATAGGTTCGTGTAGGAGGACAACAAACAGACACTCAGGAATTCAGGCTTCTAATGAGGATGAGGATTTTCCCTCTCCGGTAGGAGAAGTATGCTTAGGGAAGAGGAAGCCCAAGTGGCTTCAGGACACCTTGATAGAGGCCACATCTTTTGCTAGTTCGAAGAGACAGATCAGAGAGAGAAGACCACCTGAGCGGTTCTGTAGCTATATGGAAACGGTTGCCAAAATCACTAACTCTAACTATTGTAGCTATGAGGAGGCATCTATCTAGTAGGTCTAGAGAGTGGGCTTGGAGGAGGATTATTCTTCTATCATGAAGAATGATGTTTGGGAGGCGGTGCCAAGGCCTGAGGAAAAATTTGTCATTACTTCCAGATGGCTTTACAACATAAAGCACATTGTAGATGACAGCATCAAGAAGTTCAAGGCTAGATTTGTGGCTAGAGGATTTTCCCAAGTATAGGGAGTTGATTATGAGGATATATTCACACCTGTGGCTCGATATACTTCCATTCGCTCCATTATATCAATAGCAGCAGAGATGGGTTGGAAGATCCACAAGATGGATATGAAGACCGCATTTCTCAATGGCTTGATACAGGAGGAGTTGTACATTGATCAGTCGTAGGGATTTGAGGTGCATGGGAAGGAGTCCCATTTATGCAGACCAAATAAGGCACTTTATGGCCTGAAGCAAGCTCCTAGAGCTTGGTACTCCAGGATTGAAACACACTTGCAGGAGATGGGTTGCACAAAGATTGATGCAGATCTGAACCTATACTTTATTGTGGTAGGTGAGGAGCCTCTCATTATGGTGTTGTATCTAGATTACTTGGTCACTATGAGTGTAGAGAGACTCGTAGAGGTCTGCAATATAGATCTTAATTTGGAGTTTGAGATGAAGTAAATTGGCTTGATGCATTACATTTTGGGTTTGGAGGTGTGGTAGGAGGAGGGGAATTTCTTCCTGGCACAGGGGAAATATATTGTGGAAATCCTTAGTAGATTTCACATGGAGGGTTGCAAACCCATGTTGACACCTATGATCACTAACTGGAAGAAGCTTCATGCTTCAGATTCTGAGTTTGTGGATTCCACATTGTATAGACAACTAATTAGTTCCTTGATGTATTTGGTCAACACTAGACCATATATATTTTTTGTAGTCAACATGATGAGTGAGTAGATGTGTGAGCCCAAAAAAGTGCATTGGGTCACTGCAAAACACATTTTTCATTACTTATAGGGGACAATGGATTATGTTCTAGATTATAGACAGGGAGATGGAGTGAGAATGGGAGGGTACACTAATTCTGATTAGGAAGGTTCTTCTTGTGAAAGGAAGAGCACTTCACGGTGTTGTTTTGGGTTGGGTTCAGCAGTGGTGTCATGGTTCAGCTGAAATCAATAGTCAGTGGCATTGAGTTCAGCGGAAGCAGAGTACATGGCATCCAATCTGACTCGTTGTGAGGCCATATGGCTTCTCAAGATGTTGTTTGGCTTATTTGGTCAATCGTTGAGACCTTCAATGATTTACCGTGATAATCAAAGTTGCATTAAACTCACAAAGAATCTATTATTTCATGACAGGTCAAATAATATCGAGATCAAATATCATTTCATGAGAGACTATGTTCAAAAGGGAGTTGTGAAGCTTGAGTATATTCACATAGATGAGTAGGTAGACGGCATATTCACCAAAGCCTTACCATGGGACAAGCATGTCTACTTCAAAGAGAAGATGGATGTGGTGAGGAAGAATTTCCTCGGTAAGAGGGAGTGTTAAAATTTGGGTACCAGAGGACAAGTGGTTCCCTAAGGCTTTGATCTTTGGCCTAGGGAAAAGTGTCCAAAAGTATTTAAATTTTTCTCCTAAAGTGACTTTATAAGTGGTAAAGTCAAATCTAATTTAAAAGTGACTTTATAAGTGATAAAGTTACTAAGTTTCATTTTAAAATGACGTTATTAAAGTCAATGTGAAATTAGAAAGTGAAAAGTGACTTTGGAAATAAAAGGCTAAGAAGGTCTTTATTAAAGTGGGGTGAATTAAAAATAAAAAGTGAGAATTAGATGCACATTTAATCTCAACCCTAGATCTAAAGATATCTCAGCCATTGGATTTAGGGATTCCCCAAAAGTCACTTAGGGTTAGGTTAAAGGAGTAAAAGAAGAGAAAAGGTCATTTAGTCTTTCATGAGAATATTGAGAGAGAAGAAGAGAGAGCTGGAGAAATTTCTGGGCATGAGAATGTGAAGGAGATAAATATTTTAGCAGTTTGTACAGCACCTAGAGGCTTCACACTTTTTGAGACATTAAATACATACAACAACAGTGGGCATTGTTTTCGAGCTCTGTACAATGCAAATTTCGAGGGGGATAAACATCAGTGGGCACCACACATTCCGAGGCTAAGTGGGCATGATATTTTAGGCTAAAAAAGGTTGCTTTCATTTTCTTACAACCCGTACAATAGTACGAAATTTCTAGCACAAATTTAAAGGAGGATGTACAAGATTAAATGTTGTTATCTCTTGCTGTAATAAACTTATGTTTTGACTTTTTTTTCTGATTTGGCACATTTTTTGAGGCAGAGACAAGCACGGAAAACTAGATAAGTCTATTGTTTTGGTTGCTGAAATTTTTTTGTATATGTCATTTCTCTGTAAAAGGAATATTCAGAAATAAAGAGCTCTCGAATTGGTTTTCCCCAAGAGTTGTACAGGGTATTTCTAGGGTCATATTGACCAAAAATCAGCATGTCATTTTCTTTGTGTGTGGATGAAGTAATTTCTAGGTTTTATTTTTGCATTTTCTAGTAATTTGAAATTTCTAGAATTTTTGTTTTTAGAAATATTTTTTATTTCCAGCTTGTTGAATGTATGTTTATGGGAATGGGAATTTAACTACATGGAAGTAATAAGGAGAAACTGATAACCGAGGTTGGCTAGAAATTTCTATAGTTGAAATAATTTGGAAGTGAATTCTCCACCATTATCTATTCTTAGATAGTTTATTTTCAAATCAGTTTCATTTTTGACCAACTCCTTGTAGATCTTAAAGAACTCAAATGCTTCATATTTTTTCTTTAGGAAACTTACGGTTGTCATCCTAGTATAGTCATATATCATTAACATGAAATATAATTCTCCATATAAGCCTTTTGTTCTCACAGGACCATATAGATCAGTATGTATCAATTCAAATGGACGTGATTCAAAGTGTTCTTTTATTTTTTCCCATTGTCGTATCGATAGGCCTCACTTAGTCCATTGGACGGTTCTGAGATTTTTAGCATTTCTTGTACTGCTTCCTTTTTGCTTATCCTGACAAGATTGTCAAAGTTTATGTGACCAATTCATTTCTGCCATAACCATATTTCATCTTCTTTAGCTAGTAGACATGCTTTAGTTTGTTCATCCAGAACATATATGTTGTTTGGAGATCGACTTGCTGTAGCCACAAATTTACCATACCTGCCTTTCCTGATTTCTCATTTTGTGGAGTTGAATAGCATTGTGTGTCCTTAATCACACATTTTTCCAACACTGAGCATATAGTGATTCATGTTTTCAATCAATTCCAAAGGATATGGTTCCATCCTTCTTCTCTATTAGAGATACAAATTTATTTCTATCTCCAGTCATATGCATTGAGCAACCACTATCAACATACCACACATCTTTGTTGTTTTCAGCCTTCAGAGAGAGAGCACAATAATCAGTCTTCTTCTTCTTCCATGTTTGTTTGTTCTGTGGCTTTGAAGATTCTTCTGGAGGATTTTCAAGTCTGCAGTGTCTGGATATGTGTCGAAGTATTAGCTGCAATGCATGGTTTTAGGCCTTTTGATGAAAAACCTTATCGAGCTTATTCTTTAACTGTTCTGCATGTGAACTATATTTTTCATGAGGACATGAAAAAGGGTAAGTAGGGGGGTATGTTGAGCAGTGGAAAAGGTATGAAATCACTATGTATTTCGTCAGTATTTTACTTTAGACATAATCGTTTTTACCTTAGAAGGATGATTTATTACAAGAATTATGGTAGAATTGGAAAGGTTTATGTTTATTGTAAAAATATGACTAAAGATTTCTTTAGAGGAATTAGGCGAGGTGAAAAACTATACCAAAGGCGAGGCTGAGATGAATGCAACTAATATTCCTCCAGCGTTAGACCAAATCCTGCCAAAGACAAGGAAATCTGAACGCATTGTTAAGAAATGGCAGGGGACAGCTCGGCTTTGGTCAAAGTAAATCTTGTGATAACTAAGAGAAGGGAAGCGAATATCACTGTTCAAGCCTCATCTTATTTCTTGTCTTGTCCATCAAAGTCTGATATATAAGGAAATGGCTTTAGTGATTAAGGGGATCGAAGATTCTTGATTCAAAACATTTCTTTTGTAATATTGCATTTTATTGACTCTCGGCTTTAGAGAGCAGTCTCTGTAATACTTTATGCTCGATTAAAATAAAGGATGCATTTCATTTCATCTCTCAAGTTCTAAAGTAACCTAGCAGTGTTTCATTGGTGCTAAGGGCCCGGCCCTAGTGGAATTACCCTGTTGTTTGTATTTCTATCCTTTGCTTACTTTTGTGTGAAAGTTGTGTTTAAATTCATTAGGATTACATAGTTGATTGATTGCTGTTGGATTGAATTCGGATTCGTTGTGAGCGTTAACGAATTGCACTGCTATTATGTCATTTGCAAGAATTGTATTTGTTGTTTTATTTATCTTTATATCTTTATAAATCTCTGTTGTACTATACTTAATTCTACTTATTGTTCTATTGGTTTATGATTCTTTCCGATTGATTGTTTCGTAGTGTTGGCTGTCGACAGAATTGAAGTATCAAGATTAGTTTCTTGATTGTGTTAAGTTTAGAATTTTTGTTCAATTCATGTTTGTTGTTCCATTCATGTTTATTGTTCCTTTCTGATCGTAGGTTCAAATTAGCAGATAAATTTTTTACAGTTGCTGTGTACACATAGGAATTACAAGTTGTTGTTCCTTTCCAACTTATGTTATTAGAAGAAGTTCCTTTCAATTATTTTCATCAGCAAGTAGTTCAAGTTTGATTTCATTTTGATTGCTTAAAGAATAGGACCACCAACTGTAGAGGAGATTGGTTACTGCTTCCAAGTTCCCATATTGGTTATCTTGTCTTAATGTGGCTTTAGTTGCATCGATTTCTACGGGAATGAGTTATTGTTACTGTATCCCTGATTGATGTTTTGCAGATTGATGTAGTTAAGATTTCAGAGCATTTATATTTATGTTACTGTAATTAGATTTCTTTACAATCATATGTTTACTCTTGTATCTACAATACTATACTACATCTTTTATAGCATTACTCTTAGTTAATTGCAGCCTCAGATAGAGTACACTCTTGAAATAAAAATTCGCTCCCGAATTGATAATTAATGTATGCTAATTAGGTGTTCAAAGATACCTTTTTATGCTCCAACAGTTTCTGGCTGAACCAATCCTCTTCCTTGACTGTCTAAAATATCAGATCAAGTTAGATCAATTTCTGCTCTTTTTGCAACACACAAATTATTCTTTCAATCAACCAAATAGAGTGATACTCAATACCATCGAAGATCGAGATGTTTGCTAGGGTGAGAATAAATCCCACCGAAGTTTCCTGCATAAAATCCTCAAGCTGGAAAGATACACAGCTCTGATACCACTTTAAGATCCCAAACCTTAATAATTTAGTCAGTTCTAGCACATTCTAGTGTTCTCAATAAAATTACATTCAGTAAAAACCATGAACATAGACGGGATCTAAAAATGCAACATTTTATTTATATTATTAGCTGAAAATACAATGCATGCCCATACAATAAATTTGAGCTCCTGCAGATGGCATGCTTGGCTGCTCCTTAAAATAGAAAAAAAAAACACTGAAGCACAATTGTGGACCTTGGATGGAATCCACCAGACAAATTCACCACAAGGTTTTCATCTTGCGATCAATGTTAGAACTGGCCAGGCCAACTTTTCAACTCAAACACAATAAGATAGATAAAACCAGAATGCTCTAAATTCCTAGCTTCTCTCCCATTTTATAGGCTTGATGGACTTTCTAAAGACATTATTTCATTTTTTTCTCAAAAACCAACAACAAATACCATGGGTCAATACCATGCAAAAATACCACGGTAAGTACCATGGATCGATTCTATCCACTTTGACTGGATCAAGAAAGGGAATATTACAACGGAGGGAGAGAATCCATAGAATATTTAAAGGCATAAGTCTCAGGCATAATGGTACATACCACACAACACCTAGTAGCAGTGTCTCCTGACCCTGTTCAGTTGGCATATTTTAATAACAAGAATGCCAAAGGAAAGAGACTGATTATGTATGGTATTAGATACCATGTCATTCCTCATGTGAGAGGAAAGGAACTTGCACATGAGATGTGGATAGCCTGGACAAGTCTCTACCAGAGTACCAATGAAAATAAAAAAATGGTCCTAAGGGAGAAGTTGAAGGTCATTAAGATGGATAAGACTGATGGTGTTACTGCAGACCTCAGAAAGATCACTATTGTGAGAGATGAGTTGGCAGATGTTGGAGAGGCCATTCCGCCCACTGAGATGGTGTGCATTACATTGAATGGTCTTCCCAACACATCGAAGAGTTTTTTAGATGAGATTGTTACACAGGATAACCTTCCCACTTGGGAGACATTGTGGGATGATTGCATTCAGAATGAAATCAGAAAGAACCATCTTGGGGCAGCAAAACCAATTCAGGAGGATGACAATGTAGCAATGTTATAAATTGGCAAGAAGGGAAAGGGAAATAAGCAAGCTTCCACAAGCAGTGGTGGGGGAAAAGGAAAAGGTAAAGGTAAGTAGCAGGTGGAAAAGGAGAAGGACTATACAAAGTGAAGTGCTGGAATTTTCAGATGTTGGGAAACTATGTTGTTGTGTGTCTGAATAAGAAGTAAAAGGGAAAGGAAAATACCATGGAAGCATCAGCAGAGATAGAGGACTTTTCAGAGACTTTTGACCGAGATTTCGGTTTCACTGCTGGCGAGTCCACAAGTGTAGGATCATCTACTAGGGAGGTTAAGAGGGAATGTGCACTTCCCTCCACTAGCATAGCATCTTCAGGTATTTGGTATGTTGACAGTTGATAGTGGTGCTTCACGTCATATGATAGGAGTTCGTGACTACTTCCCAGATCTTTCAGAAAGTGGCATTGATATAGATGTAGTATTCAGAGATGATAACATTGTTAGAGCATTCGGTGTGGGAACATTGAAATTTGATAGGGACCCCAAACCTCCCTTGAATGTGTTGGATGTTCTACATTTTTCAGGGATGAAGAAGAACCTTACATCTGTCTTAGCATTGGAGGAAATAGGGTATGAGGTATTGTTCAAGAAAGGACACGTACTTATATATTCGAGGGGCACTCTAGCTGATTCAGATAGAGTGGTTGGTGTACACCATGCCAGGGTGTACAAAATTTCATGTCAGCCCCTCATGGCATTGAGAATTAGTACTAGCAATAGAGATAGCAATTCAGAGCTGTGTGAGATTTGGCACCCCAGGATGGGGCACATGTATCATGAATCTTTGAGGACATTGCAAGAGATCACCACAGCTGTGCCAGATTTTAGTTATGATCACCTAGATACATGCACAGGATGTGCTATGGGGAAGTTTTCCAAATCCCCTTTTCCCAGTAGTGACAGTAGATCGACTGGGATTCTTGATTTGGTTCGTACCAATGTGAGTGGTCAGATGTCTCATGTTTCCTTGAGTGGATATTAGTACTATGTTCTATTCATTTATTATCACTCCAAGAAGACCTAGATTTATT
This sequence comes from Pinus albicaulis, assembly GCA_034641835.2. NCBI lineage: Eukaryota > Viridiplantae > Streptophyta > Pinopsida > Pinales > Pinaceae > Pinus > Pinus albicaulis. Next base: position 3,304,658 of record MU968420.1, on the reverse strand, counting down.
TCTTGAACACAAAGATTTAGGCCTTCAAGTGGTTTCAGGAGTTCAAAGCTCTTGTGGAGACTCAAAAAGGTCAGAAGATCAAGTCCCTCAGGTCCGACAATGGAGGGGAGTACACCCTTGGTGAGTTTGTTGATTATTGTGTGAAGGCATCAGGAGGGAGTTCACAATTCATTACAACCCCTAATAGAATGTGGTTGTAGAGAGGAAGAACAGACCCATCATTGGGGCTACCAAAGCCATGGTACATCTTCAGGGGTCACTGTTGTTTTTGTGGGCAGAGGCCTACAACACTACTGTGTATTTGCAAAAAATGATTCCACATCATGCCTTGGGGCATGTGACTTTGAAGGAGGCTTTTTTGGGGAAGAATCCTGATGTTGGTCACTTCCATATCTTAGGGTGTATTTCATACTCCTATGTACCCAAGGAGAAGAGGACCAAGCTAGAGCCCACTGCAGAGAAGGGCATATTTTTTGGCTATAGTGAGACCTCGAAAGCCTTTCAGATTTATATTCCTACACAGAGAAGAGTTGTTGTCATGCAGGATGTGAAGTTTGAGGAGGACAGGGCTTCCAGGAGGTCACAGGAGTTAGATTATCTAGATTCACTAGACCCTCAAGAGTAGTTGAGTCAGTCAAAGGGATCTGGTGGGTAGGTATCATGAGGTACATCGATTATGGTATCAATTCCATTAGCGAGAACTGGCTTACATAGCCATAGGGGTGGTGCTTTGGGAAATATGCACAGCAGTCCAAAGAGCAGTTCACTAGGTAGTTTACTGATGGACAATTCACACAGTACTTTGGCATCTATAGGTATAGGTTCATGTAGGAGGACAACAAACAGACACTCAGGAATTCAGGCTTTTAATGAGGATGAGGATTTTCCCTCTCCAGTAGGAGAAGTATGCTTAGGGAAGAGGAAGCCCAAGTGGCTTCAGGACACCTTGAGAGAGGCCACATATTTTGCTAGGTCGAAGAGACAGGTCAGAGAGAGCAGACCACCTGAGTGGTTCTGTAGCTATATGGAAACGGTTGCCAACATCATTGACTCTAACTCTTGTAGCTATGAGGAGGCATCTATCCAGTAGGTCTAGAGAGAGGGCTTGGAGGAGGATTATTCTTCTATCATGAAGAATGATGTTTTGGAGGCGGTGCCAAGGCCTGAGGGAAAATTTGTCATTACTTCCAGATGGCTTTACAAGATAAAGCACATTGTAGATGACAACATCAAGAAGTTCAAGGCTAGATTTGTGGCTAGAGGATTCTCCCAAGTATAGGGAGTTGATTATGAGGATATATTCACACCTGTGGCTCGATATACTTCCATTCGCTCCATTATATCAATAGCAGCAGAGATGGGTTGGAAGATCCACCAGATGGATATGAAGACCGCATTTCTCAATGGCTTCATACAGGAGGAGGTGTACATTGATCATTCGTAGAGCTTTGAGGTGCATGGGAAGGAGTCCCATTTATGCAGACCAAATAAGGCACTTTATGGCCTGAAGCAAGCTCCTAGAGTTTAGTACTCCAGGATTGAAACATACTTGCAGGAGATGGGTTGCACAAAGATTAATGCAGATCCGAACCTATACTTTATTGTGGTAGGTGAGGAGCCTCTCATTATGGTGTTGTATCTAGATTAATTGGTCACTACGAGTGCAGAGAGACTCGTAGAGGTCTGCAATAGAGATCTTACTTTGGAGTTTGAGATGAAGTAAATTGGCTTGACGCATTAATTTTTGGGTTTGGAGGTGTGGTAGGAGGAGGGGAATTTATTCCTTGCATAGGGGAAATATATTGTGGACATCCTTAGTAGATTTCACATGGAGGGTTGCAAACCCATGTCAAAACCTATGATCACTAACTGGAAGAAGCTTCACGCTTCAGATTCTGAGTTTGTGGATCCCACATTGTATAGACAACTAATTAGTTCCTTGATGTATTTGGTCAACACTAGACCATATATATTTTTTGTAGTCAACATGATGAGTGAGTTGATGTGTGAGCCCAACAAAGTGCATTGGGTCACTGCAAAACACATTTTTCATTACTTGTAGGGGATAGTGGATTATTTTCTAGATTATAGACAGGGAGATGGAGTGAGAATGGGAGGGTACACTGATTCTGATTAGGCAGGTTTTTCTTATGAAAGTAAGAGCACTTCACGGTGTTGTTTTGGGTTGGGTTCAGCAGTGGTGTCATGGTTCAGCTGAAATCAATAGTCAGTGGCATTGAGTTCAGCGGAAGCAGAGTACATGGCATCCAATCTGACTCGTTGTGAGGCCATATGGCTTCTCAAGATGTTGTTTGGCTTATTTGGTCAATCGTTGAGACCTTCAATGATTTACCGTGATAATCAAAGTTGCATTAAACTCACAAATAATCTAGTATTTCATGACAGGTCAAATAATATCGAGATCAAATATCATTTCATGAGAGACTCTGTTCAGAAGGGAGTTGTGAAGCTTGAGTATATTCACATAGATGAGCAGGTAGCCATCATATTCACCAAAGCCTTACCACGGGGCAAGCATGTCTACTTCAAAGAGAAGATGGATGTGGTGAGGAAGAATTTCCTCGGTAAGAGGGAGTGTTAAAATTGGGGTACCAGAGGATAAGTGGTTCCCTAAGGCTTTGATCTTTGGCCTAGGGAAAAGTGTCCAAAAGTATTTAAATTTTTCTCCTAAAGTGACTTTATAAGTGGTAAAGTCAATTCTAATTTAAAAGTGACTTTATAAGTGATAAAGTTACTAAGTTTAATTTTAAAATGACTTTATTAAAGTCAATGTGAAATTAGAAACTGAAAAGTGACTTTGGAAATAAAAGGCTAAGAAGGACTTTATTAAAGTGGGGTGAATTAAAAATAGAAAGTGAGAATTAAATGCACATTTAATCTCAACCCTAGATCTAAAGCTATCTCAGCCATTGGATTTAGGGATTCCCCAAAAGTCACTTAGGGTTAGGTTAAAGGAGTAAAAGAAGAGAAAATGTCATTCAGTCTTTCATGAGAATATTGAGAGAGAAGAAGAGAGAGCTGGAGAAATTTCTGGGCATGAGAATGTGAAGGAGAGAAACAGTTCAGCAGTCTATACATCAGTTAGAGGCTTCTCACTTTTTGAGACATTAAATACATACAACAACAGTGGGCATTGTTTTCGAGCTCTGTACAACACAAATTTCGAGGGGGATAAACATCAGTGGGCACCACACATTCCAAGGCTAACTGGGCATGATTTTTTAGGCTAAAAAAGGTTTCTTTCATTTTCGTACATTCCGTACAATAGTACGAAATTTATAGCACAGATTTCAAGGAGGATGTACAACATTAAATTTTGTTATCTCTTGCTGCAATAAACTTATGTTTTGAATATTTTTTTCTGATTTGGCAAATTTTCTGAGGCAGAGACAAGCACGGAAAACTAGATAAGTCTATTGTTTTGGTTGCTGAAATTTTTCTGTATATGTCATTTCTCTGTAAAAGGAATATTCGGAAATAAAGAGCTCTCGAATTGGTTTTCCCCAAGAGTTGTAGGGGGTTTTTCTAGGGTCATATTGACCAAAAATCAACATGTCATTTTCTCTGTGTGTGGAGGACGTAATTTCTAGGTTTTATTTTTGCATTTTCCAGTAATTTGAAATTTCCAGAATTTTTGTTTTCAGAAATATTTTTTATTTCTAGCTTGTTGAATGTATATTTATGGGAATGGGAATTTAACTACATTGGAGTAATAAGGAGAAACTGATAACCGAGGTTGGCTAGAAATTTCTATAGTTGAAATAATTTGGAAGTGAATTCTCTGCCATTATCTATTCTTAGATAGTTTATTTTCAAATCAGTTTCATTTTTGACCAACTCCTTATAGATCTTAAAGAACTCAAATGCTTCTTATTTTTTCTTTAGGAAACTTACGGTTGTCATCCTAGTATAGTCATATATCATTAACATGAAATATAATTCTCCATATAAGCCTTTTGTTCTCACAGGACCATATAGATCAGTATGTATCAATTCAAATGGATGTGATTCAAAGTGTTCTTTTATTTTTTCCCCTTGCCGTATCGATAGGCCTCACTTAGTCCATTGGACAGTTTTGAGATTTTCAGCATTTCTTGTACTGCTTCCTTTTTGCTTATCCTAACAAGATTGTCAAATTTTATGTTACCAATTCATTTCTGCCATAACCATCTTTCATCTTCTTTAGCTAGTAGACATGCTTTAGTTTGTTCATCCAAAACATATACTTGTTTGGAGATCGACTTGTTGTAGCCACAATTGTACCATACCTGCCTTTCCTGATTTCTCATTTTGTGGAGTTGAATAGCATTGTGTGTCCTTAATCACACATTTTTCCAACACTGAGCATATAGTGATTCATGTTTTCAACCAATTCCAAAGGATATGGTTCCATCCTTCTTCTTTTCCAGAGATACAAATTTATTTCTATCTCCAGTCATATGCATTGAGCAACCGCTATCAACATACCACACATCTTTGTTGTTTTCAGCATTCAGAGAGAGAGCACAATAATCAGTGTTCTTCTTCTTCCATGTTTGTTTGTTCTGTGGCTTCGAAGATTCTTCTGGAGGATTTTCAAGTCTGCAGTGTCTGGATATGTGTAGAAGTATTAGCTGCAATGAATGGTTTTAGGCCTTTTGATGAAAAACCTTATCCAGCTTATTCTTTAACTGTTCTTCATGTGATCTATAGTTTTCATGAGGACATGAAAAAGGGTAAGCAGGGGGGTATGTTGAGCAGTGGAAAAGGTATGAAATCACTATGTATTTTCTCATTCTTTTACTTTATACATAATCCTTTTTACCTTAGAAAGATGATTTGTTACAAGAATTATGGTAGAATTGGAAAGGTTTATGTTTATTGTAAAAATATGACTAAATATTGCTTTAGAGGAATTAGGCGAGGTGAAAAACTATACCAAAGGCGAGGCTGAGATGAATGCAACTACTATTCCTCCAGAGTTAGACCAAATCCTGCCAAAGACAAGGAAATCTGAACGCATCGTTAAGAAATGGCAGGGACAGCTCGGCTTCGGTCAAAGTAAATCTTGTGATAAGTAAAAGAAGGGAAGCGAATATCACTGTTCAAGCCTCATCTTATTCCTTGTATTGCCATCAAAGTCTGATATATAAGTAAATTCCTTTAGTGATTAAGGGGATCGAAGATTCTTGATTCAAAACATTTCTTTTGTAATATTGCGTTTTATTGACTCTCGGCTTTAGAGAGCGGTCTCTGTAATACTTTATGCTCGATTAAAATAAAAGATGCATTTCATTTCATCTCTCAAGTTCTGAAGTAACCCAACAGTGTTTCACTGGTGCTAAGGGCCCGGCCCTAGTGGAATTACCCTGTTGTTTGTATTTCTATCCTTTGCTTACTTTTGTGTGAAAGTTGTGTTTAAATTCATTAGGATTACATAGTTGATTGATTGCTGTTGGATTGAATTCGGATTCATTGTGAGCGTTAACAAATTGCACTGCTATTATATCATTTGCAAGAATCGTATTTGTTGTTTTATTTATCTTGCTATCTTTATAAATCTCTGTTGTACTATACTTAATTCTAGTTGTTGTTCTATTAGTTTATGATTCTTTCCGATTGACTGTTTCGTAGTGTTGGCTGTCGACAGAATTGAAGTATCAAGATTAGTTGCTTGATTGTGTTAAGTTTAGAATTGTTGTTCAATTCATGTTTGTTGTTCCATTCATGTTTATTGTTCCTTTCTGATCATAGGTTCATATTAGCAGATAAATTGTTTATAGTTGTTGTGTACACATAGGAATTACAAGTTGTTGTTCCTTTCCAACTTATGTTATTAGAAGAAGTTCCTTTCAATTATTTTCATCAGCAAGTTGTTCAAGTTTGATTTCATTTTGATTGCTTAAATAACATGACCACCAACTGTAGAGGAAATTGGTTACTGCTTCCAAGTTCCCAGATTGGTTATCTTGTCTTAGTGTGGCTTCAGTTGCATCGATTTCTAAGGGAATGAGTTATTGTTACTGTATCCCTGATTGATTTTTTGCAGATTGATGTAGTTAAGATTTCAGAGAATTTCTATTTATGTTACTGTAATTATATTTCTTTACAATCATTTGTTTACTCTTGTATCTAAAATACTATACTACATCTTTCATAGCATTACTCTTAGTTAATTGCAGCTTCAGATAGAGTACACTCTTGAAATAAAAAGTCGCTCCCGAATTGATAATTAATGTATTCTAATTAGGTGTTCAAAGATACCTTTTTATGCTCCAATAGTTGTCGGCTGAACCAATCCTCCTCCTTGACTATCTAAAAGATCAGATCAAGTTAGATCAATTTCTGCTCCTTTTGCAACACACAAATTATTTTTTCAATCAACCAACTAGAGTGATACTCAATACCATCGAAGATCAGGATGTTTGCTAGGGTGAGAATAAATCCCACCAAAGTTTCCTGCATAAAACCCTCAGGCTAGAAAGATACATAGCTCTGATACCACTGTAAGATCCCAAACCTTAATAATTTAGTCAGTTCTAGCACATTCTAGTGTTCTCAATAAAATTACATTAAGTAAAAACCATGAACATAGACGGGATTTGCAAATGCAGCCTTTTATTTATATTATTAGTTGAAAATAGAATACATGCACATACAATAAATTTGAGCTCCTGCGGATGGCATGCTTGGCTGCTCCTTAAAATAGAAAAAAAAACACTGAAGCACAATTGTGGACCCTGGATGGAATCCACCAGACAAATTCACCACAAGTTTTTCATCTTACGATCAATGTTAGAACTGGCCAGGCCAAGTTTTCAACTCAAACACAATAAGATAGATAAAACTAGAATGCTCTAAATGCCTAGCTTCTCTCCCATTTTATAGGCTTGATGGACTTTCTAGAGACCTTATTTCATTTTTTTTCTCAAAAACCAACAACAAATACCATGGGAAAATACCACGGTAAGTACCATGGATCGATTCTATCCCCTTTGACTGGATCAAGAAAGGGAATATTACAATGGAGGGAGAGAATCTAGAGAATATTTAAAGGAAGAAGTCTTGGGTATAATGGTACATACCACACAACACCTAGTAGCAGTGTCTCCTGACCCTGTTCAGTTGGCATATTTTAATAACAAGAATGCCAAAGGAAAGAGATTGATTATGTATGGTATTAAATACCATGTCATTCCTCATGTGAGAGGAAAGGAACTTGCACATGAGATGTGGACAGCCTGGACAAATCTCTACTAGAGTAGCAATGAAAATAAAAAAATGGTCCTAAGGGAGAAGTTGAAGGCCATTAAGATGGATAAGACTGATGGTGTTACTGCATACCTCCGAAAGATCACTATTGTGAGATATGAGTTGGTAGATGTTGGAGAGGCCATTCCACCCACTGAGATGGTGTGCATTACATTGAATGGTCTTCCCAAGACATTGAAGAGTTTTTTAGATGAGATTGTTACACGAGAGAACCTTCCCACTTGGGAGACATTGTGGGATGACTTCATTCAGAATGAAATCAGAAAGAACCATCTTGGGGCAGCAAAACCAGTTTAGGAGGATGATAATGTAGCATTGTTATAAATTGGCAAGAAGGGAAAGGGAAATAAGCAAGCTTCCACAAGCAGTGGTGGGGGAAAAGGCAAAGGTAAAGGTAAGTAGCAGGTGGAAAATGAGAAGGACTATCCAAAGTGAAGTGCTGGAATTTTCAAATGTTGGGAAACTATGTTGTTGTGCGTCTGAATAAGAAGTAAAAGGGAAAGGAAAATACCATGGAAGCATCAGCAGAGATAGAGGACTTTTCAGAGAGTTTTGACCCAGAGTTCGGTTTCACTGTTGGCGAGTCGACAAGTGCAGGATCATCTACCAGGGAGGTTAAGAGGGAATGTGCACTTCCCTCCACTAGCAGAGCATCTTCAGGTATTTGGTATGTTGACAGTTGATAGTGGTGCTTCACGTCATATGATAGGAGTCCGTGAGTACTTCCCAGAGCTTTCAGAAAGTGGCATTGATATAGATGTAGTATTCAGAGATGAGAACATTGTTAGAGCATTCGGTGTGGGAACATTGACATTTGATAGCGACCCCAAACCTCCCTTGAATGTGTTGGATGTTCTACATTTTTCAGGGATGAAGAAGATCCTCACATCTATCTTAGCATTGGAGGAAATAGTGTATGAGGTATTGTTCAGGAAAGGATATGTACTTATATATTTGAGGGGCACTCTAGCTGATTCTGATAGAGTGGTTGGTGTACACCATGCCAGGGTGTACAAAATTTTATTTCAGCCCCTCATGGCATTGATAAGTAGTACTAACAATAGAGATAGCAGTTCAGAGCTGTGTGAGATTTGGCACCCCAGGATGGGGCACATGTATCATGGATCTTTGATGACATTGCAGGAGATCACCACAGTTGTGCCAGATTTTAGTTATGATCGCCTAGATACATGCACAGGATGTGCTATGGGGAATTTTTCCAAATCCCCTTTTCCCAGCAGTGACAGTAGATCAACTGGGATTCTTGATTTGGTGCGTACCGATGTGAGTGGTCAGATGTCTCATGTTTCCCTGAGTGGATATGAGTACTATGTTTTATTCATTGATTATCACTCCAAGAAGACCTAGATTTATTTCTTGAACATAAAGATTTAGGCCTTCAAGTGGTTTCAGGAGTTCAAAGCTCTTGTGGAGACTCAAAAAGGTCGAAAGATCAAGTCCCTCAGGTCGGACAATGGAGGGGAGTACACCCTTGGTGAGTTTGTTGATTATTGTGTGGAGGAGGGCATCAGGAGGGAGTTCAAAATTCATTACAACCCCTAATAGAATGCGGTTCTAGAGAGGAAGAACAGACCCATCGTTGGGGCTACCAAAGCCATGGTACATCTTCAGGGATTACTGTTGTTTTTGTGGGCAGAGGCCTACAACACTACTGTGTATTTGCAAAAAAGGAGTCCACATCATGCCTTGGGGCATGTGACTCCGAAGGAGGCTTTTTTGGGGAAGAATCCTGATGTTGGTCACTTCCATATCTTAGGGTGTATTTCATACTCCTATGTGCCCAAGGAGAAGAGGACCAAGCTAGATCCCACTGCAGAGAAGGGCATATTTTTGGGCTATAGTGAGACCTCGAAAGCCTTTCAGATTTATATTCCTACACAGAGAAGAGTTGTTGTCATGCGAGATGTGAATTTTGAGGAGTACATGGCTTTCAGGAGGTCACAAGAGTTAGAGTATCTAGATTCACCAGACCCTCAAGAGTAGCTGAGTTAGTCACAGGGATTTGGTGGGTAGGTATCATGAGGTACATCGATTATGGTATAAATTCCATTAGCAAGAACTAGCTTACATAGCCATAGGGGTGGTGCTTTGGGCAATATATAGAGTAGTCCAAAGAGAAGTTCACTAGGTAGTTTACTGATGGACAGTTCACATAGTACTTTGGCATCTATAGGTATAGGTTCATGTAGGAGGAAAACAAACAAACACTCAGGAATTCAGGCTTCTAATGAGGATGAGGATTTTCCCTCTCCGGTAGGAGAAGTATGCTTAGGGAAGAGGAAGCCCAAGTGGCTTCAGGACACCTTGAGAGAGGCCACATATTTTGCTAGGTCGAAGAGACAGGTCAGAGAGAGCAGACCACCTAAGCAGTTCTGTAGTTATATGGAAATGGTTGCCAACATCATTGACTCCAACTCTTGTAGCTATGAGGAGGCATCTATCCAGTAGGTCTAGAGAGAGGGCTTAGAGGAGGATTATTCTTCTATCATGAAGAATGATGTCTGGGAGGCGGTGCCAAGGCCTGAGGGAAAATTTTTCATTACTTCCAGATGGCTTTACAAGATAAAGCACATTGTAGATGACAACATCAAGAAGTTCAAGGCTATATTTGTGGCTAGAGTATTCTCCCAAGTATAGGGAGTTGATGATGAGGATATATTCACACCTGTGGCTCGATATACTTCCATTCGCTCCATTATATCAATAGCAGCAGAGATGGGTTGGAAGATCCACCAGATGGATATGAAGACCGCATTTCTCAATGGCTTCATACAGGAGGAGGTGTACATTGATCAGTCGTAGGGCTTCGAGGTGCATGGGAAGGAGTCCCATTTATGCAGACCAAATAAGGCACTTTATGGCCTGAAGCAAGTTCCTAGAACTTGGTACTCCAGGCTTGAAACATACTTGCAGGAGATGGGTTGCACAAAGATTGATGCTGATCCGGTCCTATACTTTATTGTGGTAGGTGAGGCGCCTCTCATTATGGTGTTGTATCTAGATTACTTGGTCACTACGAGTGCAGAGAGACTCGTAGAGGTCTGCAATAGATATCTTACTTTGGAGTTTGAGATGAAGTAAATTGGCTTGATGCATTACTTTTTGGGTTTGGAGGTGTGGTAGGAGGAGGGGAATTTCTTCCTAGCACAGGGGAAATATATTGTAGACATCCTTAGTAGATTTCACATGGAGGGTTGCAAACCCATGTCGACACCTATGATCACTAACTGGAAGAAGCTTCATGCTTCAGATTCTGAGTTTTTAGATCCCACATTGTATAGACAACTAATTAGTTCCTTGATGTATTTGGTCAACACTAGACCATATATATTTTTTGTAGTCAACATGATGAGTGAGATGATGTGTGAGCCCAAAAAATTGCATTGGGTCACTGCAAAACACATTTTTCATTACTTGTAGGGGATAGTGGATTATGTTCTAGATTATAGACAGGGAGATGGAGTGAGAATGGGAAGGTACACTGATTCTGATTAGGCAGGTTTTTCTTCTGAAAGGAAGAGCACTTCACGGTGTTGTTTTGGGTTGGGTTTAGCAGTGGTGTCATGGTTCAGCTGAAATCAATAGTCAGTGGCATTGAGTTCAGCTGAAGCAGAGTACATGGCATCCAATCTGACTAGTTGTGAGGCCATATGGCTTCTCAAGATGCTGTTTGGATTATTTGGTCAATCGTTGAGACCTTCAATGATTTATCGTGATCATCAAAGTTGCATTAAAATCACAAAGAATCTAGTATTTCATGACAGGTCAAATAATATCGAGATCAAATATCATTTCATGAGAGACTATGTTCAGAAGGGAGTTGTGAAGCTTGAGTATATTCACATAGATCAGCAGGTAGCTAGCATATTCACCAAAGCCTTACCACGGGGCAAGCATGTCTACTTCAAAGAGAAGATGGATGTGGTGAGGAAGAATTTCCTCGGTAAGAGGGAGTGTTAAAATTTGGGTACCAGAGGACAAGTGGTTCCCTGAAGCTTTGATCTTTGGCCTAGGGAAAAGTGTCCAAAAGTATTTAATTTTTTCTCCTAAAGTGACTTTATAAGTGGTAAAGTCAAATCTAATTTAAAAGTGACTTTATAAGTGATAAAGCTACTAAGTTTAATTTTAAAATGACTTTATTAAATTCAATGTGAAAGTAGAAAGTGAAAAGTGACTTTGGAAATAAAAGGCTAAGAAGGTCTTTATTAAAGTGGGGTGAATTAAAAATAGAAAGTGAGAATTAAATGCACATTTAATCTCAACCCTAGATCTAAATCTATCTCAGCCATTGGATTTAGGGATTCCCCAAAAGTCACTTAGGGTTAGGTTAAAGGAGTAAAAGAAGAGAAAAGTTCATTCAGTCTTTCATGAGAATATTGAGAGAGAAGAAGAGAGAGCTGGAGAAATTTCTAGGCATGAGAATGTGAAGGAGAGAAACAGTTCAGCAGTCTGTACAACACCTAGAGGCTTCACACTTTTTGAGACATTAAAGACATACAACAACAGTGGGCATTGTTTTCAAGCTCTGTACAACGCAAATTTCGAGGGGGATAAACATTAGTGGGCACCACACATTCCGAGGCTAAGTGGGCATGATTTTTGAGGCTAAAAAATGTTGCTTTCATTTTCGTACATTCTGTACAATAGTACGAAATTTCTAGCACAGATTTCAAGGAGGATATACAACATGAAATGTTGTTATCTCTTGCTGCAATAAACTTATGTTTTTACTTCTTTTTTTCTGATTTGGCACATTTTCTGAGGCAGAGACAAGCACGGAAAACGAGATAAGTCTATTGTTTTGGTTGCAAAATTTTTTCTGTATATGTCATTTCTATGTAAAAGGAATATTCAGAAATAAAGAGCTCTCGAATTGATTTTCCCCAAGAGTTGTAGGGGGTTTTTCTAGGGTCATATTGACCAAAAATTAGCATGTCATTTTCTCTTTGTGTGGATGAAGTAATTTCTAGGTTTTGTTTCTGCATTTTCTAGTAATTTGAAATTTCCAGAATTTTTGTTTTCAGAAATATTTTGTATTTCCAGCTTGTTGAATGTATGTTTATGGGAATGGGAATTTAACTACATGGGAGTAATAAGGAGAAACTGATAACCGAGGTTGGCTAGAAATTTCTATAGTTGAAATAATTTGGAAGTGGATTCTCCGCCATTATCTATTCTTAGATAGTTTATTTTCAAATCAGTTTCATTTTTGACCAACTCCTTGTATATCTTAAAGAAATAAAATGCTTCATATTTTTTCTTTAGGAAACTTACGGTTGTCATCCTAGTATAGTCATATATCATTAACATGAAATATAATTCTCCATATAAGCCTTTCGTTCTCGCAGGACCATATAGATCAGTATGTATCAATTCAAATGGATGTGATTCAAAGTGTTATTTTATTTAAAATTCGAATTTTGACCCCTTGCCATGTCGATAGGACTCAGTTAGTCCATTGGACGGTTTTGAGATTTTCAGCATTTCTTGCACTGCTTCCTTTTTTATTATCCTGACAAGATTGTCAAAGTTTATGTGACCAATTCATTTCTGCCATAACCATCTTTCATTTTCTTTAGCTAGCAGCCATGCTTTAGTTTGTTCATCCAGAACATATATGTTGTTTGGAGATCGACTTGCTATAGCCACAATTGTACCATACCTGCCTTTCCTGATTTCTCATTTTGTGGAGTTGAATAGCATTGTGTGTCCTTAATCACACATTTTTCCAACACTAAGCATATAGTGATTCATGTTTTCAACCAATTCCAAAGGATATTGTTCCATCCTTCTTCTCTTTCAGAGATACAAATTTATTTCTATCTCCAGTCACATGCATTGAGCAACCGCTATCAACATACCACACATCTTTGTTGTTTTCAGCCTTCAGAGAGAGAGCACAATAATTATTCTTCTTCTTCTTCCATGTTTGTTTGTTCTGTTTCTTCGAAGATTCTTCTGGAGGATTTTCAAGTCTGCAGTGTCTGGATATGTGTTCAAACTTTTGACATTTGTAACATTCCATATTATTTATTAAATGTTCAAATCTATTAATGTTTTGTTGAGCCCTAGGAGGTTCATATTTGAAAGATCTCCTGGAATTGTATTGGTTCCTAGGGTACATGCGACATTCTACAACTTTATGACAAAATTTTCCACATGAATAACAATATCCATGAAAAATATATTGGTACCTAGATGGAAATATTCATCGAGGAATTGTCTTCCAAAGTTTTTCTTGCAAATCTTGTCCAATGAGGTCTACATGCATGTCAGATCTCATAGTTTCATTGTATTTTGTTGTAGAAGGTCCTGCTTCTTCTTCTTTGTAACCAAGGCCAATTCTGTCATTGTAGGATCATTGATTGTTGTTGAGTTCTTCCAATGCCCTTGAGTTGTTAGCATAGTTTTGGACAATTTTTCCCTTCTTCACTTCCTTATGCAACGAGACTAATTCAGCTTCTAATGCTTCCCTTTCTTAATTTATTTCTTCCAACTTCTTTTGAATAGACTCTTCAATACATTTGTGTTCTTAAACTTCAATTTTGATACCTTGAACTTGTTCTTCAAGAGTATTGGAATGGATCTTCTTAGCCTTGAGCTCTTTTATAAGCATGATTGCCTCATAAAATTATTTTATGGTCAACCCTTCTTCTTCGTTGTTTTATACATCTTATTTACTGTGCTTGGCCATAAACATTACTCTCTCATTGGCTTCTTCTTCGTTGTAACTGTCGTCATCAGATGAAGAGCTATCTTCATTAGAGAGAAAGTTCCTTTTGAATCCTTTCTTTTTTCCTTGCTTGTTGAATTTCTTAAATCCTTTCTTTACTTCTGAGTTGCCATCACTTCTTTTTTGGCATTTTTCTGTGAAATTCCCACCTCACCACAGATGAAACATATCAATGGAATTTTACCTTTGAATTTGTAATATTCCTAAATTAGCTTGCAACTAATTGGAATATTAAAGTTTTGTTTCGTCACTTAGATAGGTGAATAAGTGGGTAGAGAGACCCATAAATCTCTTTATGAAGAATAAAACCACTTCTCATGTGAAAGTATATCATATTTTCATCTTAATAAAGCACCCTAAGGAGTGAAAATGGGCTATAGCGTGAGGACTAGGTCAATGTTGACCAAATCAACAATGTTGTTATGGAGATCATGGAAGATTAATGGAGGACAATGCAGTCATTTAGGAGGAGTGTATGAATGAGAGTAGCTACATTATTGAGTGGGACCTAGGGTGAGGAAGCTCACAAAGCATAAAAGGAAGAGGATGGCATCATGAGAAGACATGGATTTGATTATCATATTTTTTATATTTGGATTTATCATGTGACATTTCTGTGCATGCTTTTTTTGTTTAGCAGGGTTTGTTTTGTTGTTTAGCACAAGGGTGTTTCCAAGCGGAAATCCCACCCTCATCCTCAGGGGACATAGAGTTACTACTTTGGAGAGGGTATATTGAGTTTCATTACCACTATCTGGCATTTTTCCAAGCTTCAGTCTCATATAAAATGCAGTCTATTCCAGATATGTGTTGTGTTGCAGGGGTGTAGCAGTAGAGGAGAGAGATCTCCAATTTCTGAGCTAGTTTTCCATTAGAGGGATCAACCTTTCATCTAGAAGCATATGAGAAAGTTCTCAAGGCGTCATTTCATATTTTGGCACCAGGCCAAGGTGCTATCATCAGCTACAATGCAATTTCCCTCAAGGAATACGTTATTTTAGAGAGAAGCTGCAACAGTGGGTTTCTTGCCCTATTTGGAGTGTTTGGGTTTCCTGTGTGGGGATCAAACCTTCATTTAGGAGATATATTAGAGAAGGATTGGCCATATTTTATATCAGGTCATTCATCTCCCATCAGTGATTCAGTCGTAGAAATTATTGAACCCTAGGGCCAGATCTTCTATATTTTGTATAGTGTGTATTTTCGTAAACCTTTTGTATAGTGTGTCCTAGAAATATGTTTTGGAGCATGGATCTATAGTCTTAGAACTTTTGGAGCAGTATATGAAAAGAAATATATTTTTCTATCTTTTAGCAACTATTCTCTCATGGATAGCGCATTTTTCTGCATTCCTGTATTTCATGTATTAACACCAATTCAAATCTAGGTGTATTCTTTCACGGGAGGCTTGTTTTCCCAACCTGAGTGGTCTTCTCCTCAAGTATTTTTACCTATTTTTTCTATTATAATAATCATGCAATGGATCTATGGTTGTCTCATGTCTTGAGCTATATATATTTCTGCATGTTTCTAGTTTATGTGCTATATTGCTACTCTTCCCATTTAGGAATATTATAGTGGTGTCAGAGCATAATATTGTCTCAACCTATGTACTTCAGCCATTATGTTATCTAAGGAGGCTTCTCATAGGAAGGAGAAGATCTGAAGAAGATATGAAAGCAAAAAACCATTATCAGGAGGAAACAAGTTTTCAAAACTTCTTCTTCAAACTATTCAGGGCATTAACTGAGACATCAAAGAGATGAGGATGGAGATATATGGAAATTCTCCAAGAGTGCTTCTACATGAAAAGGCTCCAGTTTTTCACATTATGGGTGAGAGAATTTAGCTACACCATCATATCTACAACATGGTAGCATGCCTACATTCTTGGCAAGATAAGAAGAGGAAGGAGAAACACCAAAGGACAAGACTCTTGGTGACTATCTCCAAGAATATGAATCTCAGTCTGAAGATTCAAGGAGCATCTAAACTTCTAAGGGTTTTGTCAAATAAAAGAAGAGAGAATACCTAGTAACCACAATAGAAGAAGAGGGTGCATGAAACACGCTTTGGGTAGATTCTTTCTACCAACCTTTGATGGGTCACCTAAGAGCACAAATAAGGCTTGGCTAAAGAAGCTAGACACATATTTCTAGCTGCATCAAGTTTCAGAATGGGAGGCCATTAGAGTTGCAGCACTGCATCTTGAAGTTCAGGCTTATGCCTGGTGGTTTTATGAATCTTATTCATTAAATAATGCAAATATATATACTTATGAAAAGTTCACTAGGAGATTAGTGAAAAGGTTTGATCAAAGACATTCTAAAACTTCTTTGGGTGAGCTAGTCAAACCTAATAAATCAAAACCTTTGCATGAGCTGGAAGGATACATGAAGCCAAATCCATTTTAGAACATTGTTGAGGGGGTTAAAGATTTGCAACATGTTTTTCCAAGGGTAAAGGCCCCACTTCAGAAAGAAATTTCTTCTCAAGAAGGATACATGAGGATTCCTCTTTCAAGAGGGGATCAAGCCAAAGGATCTCTTAATGATGAGGTGTTCTCCAATGATGAGGACAAGGAAGAGGAAGAGTTGGAAAGAGCCTCCAGTGTTGTGACAGCAGGAGGAGATCCACCACTCTTTGGAGATGGATATGAAGCCATTGCTTCAACTAGAGGAGATCTTTTATTTTTTCAAGAAGTTCCAAAATATATTACATATGAAGATCATGAGAAGCATGTGTCTATGTTGATAGGCAATGAGACAAAAAACTGGAGGAAGTGTGTTCCAACATGGACCACAATTTTTGGAAGATACACTATGGAAGATCACTTCTTTGTGCTTAAGGCTCTTGACACCAATATGACGTTGGGTGTGCATGGGTTGATTACATTGGAGAAAGATACCCTAGACTGTGAGATCTTGCAGAAGGTAGGAGAAGACGAGGAGGAGGGCCAACATCAATTAATTGCGAACATACACACCCATCCTTTTTGAGAGGTTTACACACAAAATGTTAAGTCCCTATGTTAATAGTGTAGTCCCTTATTATGTTAGTGTAGCCCCACTTATTGTTATTATTGTACCCTTGTAACCCCCATATTGTTATTATTGTGCCCTTACATTATTATTGTTAGGTCGGCTAGGATTACATTGTGGCCCCACTAGGATTATATTGTGGCCCCATGGACTCCTATATATAGAAGGAGGTTTTGTTTATTTGTATCATCCAAGAATTGTTCATTCATGTAATGTATTGGAGGTGTCCCCCTCGAAGTCGCTTATTTCTAAGGCATGGATATATCTTTTCTTCTCTATTTTTGGAGCTGGTTACACAACATTTGGTATCAGAGCTTTGGATTCTAGGGTTTCGCTGCTCCAAACAGGTCATCGTGGCATTTTCGCTATAAATTTTTTTCTACGAAGCTTCAGAGGCTGAAATTTTTAGGATGCAAAGCTGAAATCTTGAGGACGGTTGTCTAAAAATTTTAGAGCTTGGTTCGCAATATTTTCGGAGATATGATCTATGGAAGTTAGGTATTTTTTGAAGCTCCTAAATAGGTCATCGTGGAATTTTCGCTATAAATATTTTTGTACGAAGGTTGAGAATTTGAAATTCATATGGTACGAAGCTGAAATCTTGAGGAAAGTCTTAAAAAAATTTCAGAGCTTGGTTCACAATATTTTTGGAGATATGATCTGTGGAAGGTAGTGCTTTTTCAGGCTCCTAAATTTCATCTCAAAGAGGTGACCGTGGGAAAAGTTCAATAACTCTCTCTCTGGGCAGTGGATTTGAGTGCCATAAAAATTGGTTGCAAGTACACGGACTATAGTTTCTTGGCTATCAATTTCAGAGACAAAGGACAAAACAGTGACACGTGGAAAGTCGTACAAGGTCGCTCTACTGAACCAGTCCATAATTAGGTCATTGTGGGAGATTGGACACAACTTTGTCTTGGAGAATCCAAATCAGGTCATACCTGTGGAATTCAAAAGAGAATTCAAAGGGATACTTCAATGCTGAATGTTAGATATTGAAGATCTGAAATCACAGATATAATACAATTTCAATATCGAGCTCCTCAAAGGAAGTAAAAGGTGTGTATTTTTTTTCCGAATTGCATAAGTCTTGTTTGAAGAATCATGTTGAATTGATTGCAAGGGCCTATTGTAGAATATATATCAATATTGGAGTATAAAATGGCCCCTAAAAACAATTCAACACCCATTAAGCCCTTATAAATATATACTATGATGCATGAAGTGGAAGAATTGCAGTATGAGATATCAAAATTACGGTACCAAGTGCAACAAATTTCGATCTTACGAAGAGAAACCGAAGCTGACATAGATGGTTTAAAAGAAGAAATGGAGGCTAACTTGGATGGTTTGAAGGATAAAATAATAGCTAATATGGATGATAAATTAGTGGAAGATGACATCGAGCATCAACAACAAGTTCTCCAACTCTCAAAATATAACCTAACTTTGGTGCAGATTCTAATGAAACAACAGGAATATCAACATCACATCGAAAGAAGTTCTGAAGCGGTCACAAAAACAAGAACTCGAAAAGTACGATCAATTTCAGAGTATCTCAGCAAGTGGAAGAACTTTCCTGTAAAATATTGCACATGGGAGGATGAGAATTTTATACAGAAGCATCAAGAAATAATCAAGCATTGAGGAAAACACTTGTTTGAATGAGAGGGGCATGTTAAGTCCTCATAAATATATTGCAGAAGCCGCTATTAGTTAGGTGTAACTTAATTTATTGTTATTATTGTACCTTTGTAACCCCCATATGGTTATTATCATATTCTTTACGATATTATTAATAGGCTTGCTAGACATATTGTAGCTCAATGAGATTGGTTGTGGTTTCATGACTTGGTATAGAAGGAGGTTTTGTTTATTTGTATCATCCAAGAATTGTTCATTCATGTAATGTATTGGAGGTTGCCCCATCGATGTGGCTTATTTCTAAGGCGTCGATATCTCTTTTCTTCTCTATTTTTGGAGCTAGTTACACAACACAGAAGAAGGAGGATGATTTGCGAAGTGAGGGAAGGGAAAAATCAGTCCACGCACATATATAGCATGCTCTAGGCCTTGATGTTTTATTACATGGATTCCACTAGGGAGACACACTAATGAGAAGATGAAAAAATATTTCTCTCAAAATGGTGCACCATTGATAGACTTGGGTACGTAGGGAACCTTGGGAGGATCTAGCATACCACAGAGAGCCTATGACGGGTTCAAAGGAGGGAGGAGCAATTTTATGATATTGACATTGCCATCTCCCACTCAGCTATTTCCACTGACAGGTGATTATTCAGGAATATATAATGGCATAAGCATGGTCTCAAAGGGCTACTCCATGGCCTTGGAGCATCAAATGATACTTCCACACACGAGGAATATTTCTGAATATGACAAGATGGTGTTGGAACTCTTGTATGCATTGGCCAAACTATGGAAGTTTTCGATGGGAAATAACGTTGTAGAGGATTTTGACCTCCATGTACTTCAATATTTTCTTGGGCAAGATCAGCTGCAAACACTACAAGGAAAAGATCCTCTAGCAGATGTTTTTGAGGAACCCCATAGAAAAAGACCCCATACATCCATTTCTAGCGAAGGTTACTAGACAAGGTTGGCAGGCGGAGGGTTTTGCTAATGGTTTCCTCTCGGCGTGCTTATCATTACACATCACCTAGGTGCTCTGGAACCAAGAAAGAACCAGTGTAGACCAAAACATTGGCACACTAGACACCATCCACTCTATACACACCTGCCCAGTGCATCGTATTATTCTATAGCACCGGTGCATCACATATATTATGTGCCAAAACTGAAACCACTTGGTGCGGTAGAAAGAAAACACCGGTGCATAATAATACATCGCGTCAAAACACAAACTGACTAGTGCATTTGTAATAAATAGAACCGGTGCACCTATAAACAACGCGCATCGTTAAAGGGTTAAATTAAAAAAAGAATTACAGAAAAATAACCTGGATTTTTCAGTTTTCCAGTGCTCCTGAGCTCTCAATTACCGATGTGTGCCCTACCATAGAACGCATTGGTGCGCATGAGACATTGGCACATTGGACAGCTTGCACGATGTACACACACATTTGGGGCCTCCTATTACTGTAAAGCACTGGTGCTTCACCACTCTTCCACACCGGTGCATCATAAAACACTAGGCTAAAACAGAAACGTGTCCACACATTCTTATCCAAGAGCACTGATGCACCGATAAACCGCACACACCAGAATAGCGTTACATAAAAAAAATTAAGGCCAAAAAACGTGTGATTTATGACTATTCCGCACCCACGCTTTACGAATATTCCGCCCCGGTGCATCATCAAAATTCCGTGCTGAAACTGAGACATCTCGGTGCGGTGTTAGGGAACCACCCCAGTGCATTATAAACAATGTGCCAAATTTGACACATCCCGATGCAATTGTAGGTAAGCATTCCAGTGCGCCTATAAAACCTGCGCACTAGAACAAGGTTAAATAAAAAAAATTACGGCCAAAAAACTTCATTTTTCACTTTCCTCAGTGCTCTAGAGCTCTCAAGAACTAGTGCCATTTCCCCTTATCTAAGTCACCCTGACATCGGTGCTCTCATTGAACCCATTGCACGCACTACTCCTCTACATAGGCCACCAATCTCTAGCTTGCATTTTGAAAAATGGTAGCAAAATTTTCTTTTGCAAATTTTACAGCCAATATGCCTCCTTGACGGCGAAATGTACTTGTATATATTTTGCAAACATTATCTATTTTGATGGCGAGGAGATGTCGGGTCGACCACATGATCCAGGTGTGGATCCTAATGATGACGATAAGGATATGGCTAATGTCGACCATGATCATGACGAGGATGAGACTGGTGCAGCAGAGAGACATGCTCCTGCTCATCATGGTGCACCAGTGCTGCCTTTTGCTAGGCGTGGTCGACTTGAGACCAGAAATATGATGGAGTTGGCCAACCAACTCTGTGCATTAATTTTTGATGCGGGCATCAGGCCCGCTCATTACAAAGACATACAGGCCGATGATAGGCTATTACGGATGTGGAGAGGTATGCCACATGACATGTACGACCTGATGTGGCATGTTGTAGGAGCTACGATAGTTGTTACACGACTCAAGAGTACTGTCCATAGCTATAGGTGTATTCGAGCCATGGCACATGATGGACATGAGTCCGCGAGCAATGACTCACATGCATCTTATGATCGTTCACCTCACGACACACCTGATGAGCATGACGCTCCACTGGCATCATCTGACAGTCATCATGGAGATGAGGCTAGACGATCGGCCACATCGAGTCAGCAACCTGCAGCTACATCCATTAGTACTAGTCATGATGATCATGAGCAGGTTGGACCATTGACCGTTGAGGCATTACTATTGACTGAGCAGGCCTTCACTTGTAGTATTGCTATTAATGTTGTGATACTACCACCAGCGCCTGATCCATGACATTTATATTACATTTGTATATTTTTAAAATTATTCAGTTATATATATATATATGGTCCATTTATTTTATGTTCATGTTGCAGTTGTACTTTATTTTCATGTTGGTGATCATCATGATGTGGTGCATATTGTTAGGTCATGTTAGATATGTTCATTTAATGTTTAGCTTGTAGATAAATGTGTATATGTGAGAGCATGAGTTATTTGACACATTGAGATGTATATTTGAGGTTTGTGTTGTGATGATCTTAATATATAATGTTAATTTTATGTTTGAATTTATTAGTCGAATATGATGTTTGTATGATGGTTATCATGATCGTGATGATGTCTATTAATTAATTTAATATTAAATGACCATGATATTTATTAAATATTATGTCATGATTGTAATTGTAATTTAAATTTTACTTGTATGTAAGATTGTAAAATTGTATTTGTATTTTTACTTATTGTAATTTAAACTGTAATTGTATGTAAAATATTTATTAATGTAAAATTTTAATTGTAATTGTAATATTTAATTTATTCTGAAATTATTGTAATTGTATATATGAAAAATTCTAAAATTTTAATTGTATTTGTAATTGTAATTTTAATTGAATTGTATGTAAAATATTTGTAAAATTGTAATTGTAATTGTAAATGTAATTCTATGTAAAATTGTAAATGTCATTGTATGTAAAATTCTAAAATTATAATTGTATTTGTAATTGTAATTGTAATTGAATTGTATGTAAAATATTTTTAAAATTGTAATTGAAATTGTAAATGTAATTCTATGTAAAACTATAAATGTAATTGTATGTAAAATTAAAATTATAATTATAATTATAATCGTAATTCATGTATGTGAAATTAATGTAAAATTGTAATTGTAATTTTATGTAAAATATTTGTAAAATTTTAAATCTATTAATGTGAAAATTTTAATTCTATTAATGTGAAATGATTTTATTAAAATATTTAAATTTGTAAATTTGCAAATAATTGTAAAATAACAAATCTAGAATAATAGGAATTTTTGTAACATAATAAAGTTTAGAAAATAATGAAAATAAATTCATGTACTTTATAATTATCATTATTTTATTACGATCTTAGATACAAAAAAAAAAAAAACTTTATACAGTCCAGTGCGCTTATCATCCTGACACGCACTAGTGCATCGTATAAATAAGATGCACCGGTGCATAACAACTCTTCCGCACTGGTAACGAATAAACACAAATAAAAAAAACACAAATCTATTTTCTTTAAGTAAAAGAAAAATAGCGGCAATTTGAAAAATGGGCGGTAAAATATTTCTGAAAATCTAATTTCATAAAATAATTCTTTAAATACTAAACACTTTTCATTATTTCACTATTTTTGCTAAAATTTTCAGCCAGATATTTGCAGGAGACAAACCTGGAGCAAGAGAGCAGGAGGGCACTGTGGAGCAGCGAAATATGTTCGAACAGAAGTATTCAGAGAATCAGAAACCAAACCTTTGGTGATTCGAACCCTATATCATAGAATTTGAAACCATCTCGTGATTAAATTTTATTTTTTTTTTACTTTTTTTCTGCAATTTTATCCATTTCTACCCTAAACCCTTCATTTTTATTGTTTTTTTCCCTTTCTTCTACTTTTTTTTTGTGATTTCAGAATTAGGGATTTTCATTTTAGATTGATGTCCAACCCAAGGGACGAATTGCATAGTCGGATCCAAATCCATTTGGCCATTGCATGAATTTTTGAAAAAATGGAATTCTTTTTATTAGTGTGCCCTGCATACTATAATGCACCGATGCTCTGTATTATATAGTGCACCACGAAAGTAATCTAGTAAAAAAAGATGAAAACATTTTTTCTAAATCTGTGTGCCAAATCTAAAATAGGGTATTGGTGCTCCATTTAACTAGGAAAGCATTGTACGGTGTATTACACCATTTTTATAGTGCGTTTATAATACCCCACGCATCGTTAGGTCTATTACACTATTTTGTGCAGTGCGTTTACAATACCCAATGCACCATATGGTGTATTATACTATTTTACGGTGCGTTTTTAATATCCGCACGCACCAGCGACAGTGCAGACCTCGTGAAAGCCGCACCAGTACCTTGAGATTTATTTTCTACCTGAAAATTTGAGAATTTATTTATAAATATATTAATGAATGATATGGTATAGGTTTCATATTGTTAAAGAAATATCTGACAAGAGATCAAGTAACAAAAATATTGTTAACACGTCAAGAAAAGCAAAAAAGACAAGTTCTTTGTACATTCTTTATAAATTTTTTTTTTTTTTTTTACCTATATGTAAGTTTAAATAATATGTATTGTTTATTATGTATCATTTAGAGCCATAAAATGACGATGCTAGATATGATTATTTCTGATCTAAGACCAGAAGAGCGTAAAAGTTTAATGGAAAAATTGCAAAAGGATGAATCAGGTGAATGAAAAAATACTATCGATCCAATATGAGTTTCTTTTTTTTAATTATCATTAATAATATACTTAAAATTATTTATATAACATGTGTCAAATAGTCTACTAATTCACATCTTCTTATTTTTTTATAGCGACCAACAACTCACAAAAGTAATGTTGTTGTGAGAAAAGAAAAAAAATAGAACATGCAAATGAAAATCAATTTCTGCTTAGCTCATCTGGAGTGGTGTTGGAAGTTAGAAAAAGCAGAAAAACATTTACAAAAGTTTAAGGGATCTAGTGGAACGAATGTATAGATTTTCTTTCAAACAACAACAACGTGCTTCAAATGTGATATGTAATCATTGAATTTTTCGACCATTAGGTACAATAAATAAACAATTTAGCATTAAATATTAATTTTCAAGAATTTTCTTGCAAAAAACAAAAGAAAATGGAACCCTTTCAGCACATAAAACAAGATGACAAGGAAGAAAATGGTTGATCTCTAAGTTTGTGAGTAATTGTTACTTCCTTATAACGACTTAACTAGATTTCATTTTTGTATTTTTTAAGTTGTTTTACAAAAATCGTCATTGAATGTCTTCAAACAATTGCTAACATGCAAAGAAGAACACTCAGATGAATTGATTGAAATTGGGTTAAATACGGGTTATGAGTATATGTTGGCATATTAGAATTTAATTGCAGAATTTGTAAGCATATATCGATCTTGTTTTACTTATCTCCGTCTATAATTAATAGAACAAAAACATCTTTTATATTAAATATATGATTTGTTATGGGGTATAAAACTTGCAGGAAACAAAGTATGGAACTGCGCCAATAGATGAAATTTTGAAAGATGGCATGGTACATGGTTTTTAAAGAGTGTGTGTAATTTATGAGTCAATTGTTTTCATTATTCTCACCAATGTATATACAATGTCATTTTTATTTTCGATTTACATTGATGTATATTATTTAATATTTCAATTTTCATTATTCTCACCAATGTATATACACTCATTTCATTTTATTTTTATGTTTGTAGATGGAAGGTGAAGAAGAAGAAAACAATCAATGCCATGAACAAAACATTCCTGAAAATAACCCAATTCATGGAAGTAGCTCTAGCAGTGAAAAAGTTTAAGCGAACAATGATGATCACTATGTTTGGATATCAAAGCAAGGAATTTTATTTTTTGAAATATATATATCTGTGAAATCGGAAATTTTGTTTAATTTAATGGACATAGTGTCCCTATTGAAAGACAAAGGGATACCAAGAACTGTCCCATTTTGTATGGTAAATATTGTCTCTTATATATATAGATATATATATATATATATATATATATATATATATATATATATATATATATAATCATAAAATATGTTTTAATTTATTCTATTGTGTTCTCCATTGTCGTTCTTAAATGCACTAATAAAAATTTAATTCATATGAATATTGTTATAAGATATATATGTGTCGACTTTTGATGAATAATTAATTTAAAACAATCACAATAATTGGACTATCACAGGTCGATGTTTCTAAAAAATACAACATCAAAACTAGTCTATGTCAGTAATTGTACACCAGTGCGTTTATGTGTCTATACGCACCGGTGCCATTATACGATCTATGGGTACCATACAAATACCGATACCAGTTATCAATATTGGTGTATTTATGTGATACTGCACACCAGGTTGTTTACGTATCTATAGGCACTAGCTCATTTTTATGATCTATGGGCACCGCATGAATATTGATACCAATTATAAATCTCAGTGCCTTTCTGTGATACGACGCACCAGTGCATTGATATGACCTATGGGCACCACACAAATCCCAAGACCAATTAGAATGGCCCCATGCATTGTATTACCAACACTACGCCCAGTGCGGTTTTACACCTAAACGTCCCGGTGTGTTGGACTAAGATAGTGCTAGGGTGTCGTCAGCATGTATGCACTGATGCATTAAAGGCAGAGTAGCGCACCGATGAAAAAAACATCCGTAATAACCTCTATCCACCCATTTTTTTTAGTTGTGTTGAATTTCCATTGAAAGCTCTGCCAAAACCTCCGTAACCATAAACAAATGTTGTAGAAAATGTTTTTTTGTCAATTTTGGCCAAGTTTATAACACTAAAAACCTCCTTTATAACCTCCACTAGAGGGTCTTTTCCTTGTGGTGAAAGAAGGCACCAAAAGTGGCGTAAAATTACTCCAACATGTGGCTTTGGCATTAAGCATGTCAAAGAGGAGAGCTATGATATGATAGGTAAAGTGGCGTAAAATTACTCCAACATGTGGCTTTGGCATTAAGCATGTCAAAGAGGAGAGCTATGATATGATAGGTGCTTCATTTCATATTTCTACAGCGCTGCCATTGTTGGGAAGGATAGATCCATATTGGGAGTCCCAACTATTGGTGAAATATTCCAAGAACCTCTTCACATGTAAGGTTCTTGATGGGAAAATGATAGAGGGGAGATATAGAATGGCTGATGGAGTCATTTATTTCCATGAACATACTTACTTGACTAGAGACTCCAAGCTCAAGGAGGGGATTCTACGTGCAAAAAATAAGGCACTCTTTTTAGGTCATGGGAATTCCATTGAGTACTATCACACCATCATGGAGGGATTTTGTTGGGAAGATCTCAAAGAATATGTGCACCAACTATCAAGTGATATGTATCTTGCTTGATGTATGACGAGGAAAGAAACCAACTTGCAAGGTTGTTTTAGTCACTTCCCCTTTTGATGAAGAGATGGGAAGGTTCATCTAAGGACCTCTTCACCAACTTGTCTACAATACATTGTAAAGATTTATTTTTTATGCTTATTGATCAACTAACAATGTATGTACAGTCTTTTACCATACCTTTGCAGAAAATTGATCCATAAGAGAGCAAGCATCTCTTTGGATTTCATGATCCTTTTGGGACTACATGAAGTGATGAGATTGAGGACATTGGGCAAGACTTATTTTTCTTCGTTCATATTCATCCAACACCTAATGTCCTCTACTACTTTCAAGCTTTTGAGAAGCTTATGGCAGCAATCAAGTGGTTGTATGACCACTTATCATATCATGTTTTGAGACAACTAGAGACAGAATAATGTTGGTCTCACTTGAGGGACTATTATCACCATCCAACATGCTATATGACACAGTCCAATTTTAATTTTGATCCCATATGGTGATGATATTCTATTCACTATATATAGGATGGATTGGGAAAGAGTGATTCTTGGAACCAAAGAATGGTATCATGAAAGTCCAAGTGCATTTTGGCTTCTTAATGACCACATTATTGCAACCCAAGATAAACAGTTCCATATCTATCATAAATGGAGAGAGAGACAACGTAAGCAAAACAATTTTATATCTCATTTTTAGCCATGCATCCCCTACAGATTATAGAAGCAGGGGATTGGTGATTGTTTCCATGAGATACCAAGGATTCCTCACTTTGTTTGGATGATAGCATGGAGATTGGAGTTTTTCATTGGGATAGAGGAACCCAACATTTACCATTTCTCATGCCTTGAGGAAGCTAGTGGATAGCATATAACTCTTTCCATATATCCCCCACTTCTTCATGATGAGAGTTTTTTGGTTTATCTACCAAAGGCTAACTTGTATACTTGGGAGGAGACATATCCATTGGAGGTTTTCCAATATCCTTGTATTTTATTGAGGACAAGCAAAATTTTGGAGGGGAGGACTATAATATTCCTAAATTAGATTGCAACTAATTGGAATATTAATTTTTTGTTTTCGTCACTTAGATAGGTGAATAAGTGGGTAGAGATACACATAAATCTCTTTATGAAGAATAAAACCATTTATCATGTAAAAGTGGATCATCTTTTCATCTTAATAAAGAACCCTAAGGTGTGAACAGGGGCTACAACATGTGGACTAGGTCGATGCTGACAAAATCAACAGCACTGTTATGGAGATCATGCAAGATTAATGGAGGACAATGCAATCATTTAGGAGGAGTGTATGCATGAGAGTAGCTCCATTATTGAGTGGGACCCAAGGTGAGGAAGCTCACACGCATAAAAGGAAGAGGATGTCAGCATGAGAAGACATGGATTTGTATTACTTATTTTGGTCATTTTAGATCAGGATTTGTTATGTGACATTTCTGTGCATGCTTTTTCTGTTTAGAAAGGTTTGTTGTGTTGTTTAGCACAAGGGTGTTTCTGAGAAGAAATCCCACAATCATCCTCATTGGAATTAGAGTGGCTACACAGGAGAGCTTATATTGATCTGTATTACAACTATTTAGCATTTGGCCAAGCTTCAGTCTCATATACAGTGCAATCTATTCTAGATATGTGTTGTGTTGCAGGGGTGTAGCAGTGGAGGAGAGAGATCTCCAATTTCTAAGATAGTTTTCTATTGGAGGCATCAACCTTTCATCCAGAAGATTGTGAGGAAGTTCTGAGGGCCTATTTCATATTTTGGCACCAGGCCCAGTAGCTATCATCATCTACAATACAGTTTCCCTCAAGGAATGCGTTATTTTAGAGAGCAGTTGCGGCAGTGGGTTTATTACTCTATTTGGAGTGTTTGGGTTTCCTGTGTGGGGATCAACCCTTCATTTAATAGATCTGTTGGAGGATGATCAGCCATATTTTATATCATATCATCTATCCCCCATCAATTATTCAGTTTTATATATTATTCAGCCCTAGCACTAGATCTTCTATATTTTGTATAGTGTGTATTTTTGGAAAAGTTTTATGGGTTGTCCTAGAAATCGGTTTTGCAGCATGGATCTCTAGTATTAGAAATTTTGGAGCATTACATTAGCAACAATATATTTTTCTATATTTTAGCTTCTATTCTCTTATAGACAACAAATTTTTCTGCATTCCTGTATTCCGTGTATTAACAACAATCTAGATCTAGGTGTACGCTTTCATGGGAGGCTTGTTTTCCCAACTTGAGTGATCTTTTCCTCAAGTATTTGTACCTATTTTTTCTATTATATTCATAATGTAATGGATCTATGGTTGTCCCATGTATTGAGCTATTTATATTTCTGCATATTTCCATTTTATGTGCTATATTGTTTCTCTTCCCATTTGGGAATATTATAGAATTTTCCCTTACCATTTTTTAGTATTATCATAAAGTAAGCATATTATCCATCTGAAAGACCTTCCTCATCATCTTCCTTTTATTCAGACTTGCAGGTTCAGATATGTTCCTTTGAATCTTGTTTGTCCTTAATATTTTTCTTAAATGCAACGAATGTACTTTCTAGATGCAAAGCACCCTCTTCTTTGTCAAGTCTCATTTCATATGCTATGAGAACTTCATGTAATTTCTCTTTGTTGAGTTTTTCCAGATTTGCACTGTATTGTAAGACCGATACCTTTGGGTTGAATCTCCCTGGTAACATCCTAATAACATTCCATATAATAGTCTTCTCGTCAATAGGCTCTCCCAATCCTTCCAGAGTGTGGGTAATTTCATCAACATGTTAGAAGTAGGCAACAATGTTGCCATCTTCTTTGATTCTGAGTTGCTCAAATTTTGCTCTGTAGAATTGAATATTTTCCTCTTTGAAATTTAAGTCACCTGCATATAAATTATCAAGCTTGTCCTAAACATTTTTGGTGGTTTTACAACCCAACACCTTATGATACACATATTTAATAAGTCCAATGACAATAATATTATTTTCTTTTGAATCATTTACCAAATTCTTCATACCTTGTTCATCTGCGGTTGGTGTAAATTAATTTTGAACAGTGTCCCATACTTCATAACCTTGCACCAAGAGATAGACCTCCACTCTTCCTTTCCAGAGTGCATAATTATTTTCATTGAACATAAGTGCACCATTCTTGGTATGCTCCATGACCTCCTTCTAACTGTTAAACTGCTATTGAAGGAACCAAGCTCTCATACCAATTGTTGGAAATAATGAGAGGGGGGCAGGGGTGGGGGGTGGGGGTGAATCAATATTCCTTTCACTTAGTATTGTTATTAATATTTCAGAGGATTAGTTAATCTTCAATTATTATCATTATTTGTACAATGATAGCACTAAACAAAAGGAACACAAATCCACACATTTTTTAAGGTGGATACCCCCTCCGAGAGAAAAACCACCTGAATGCTTCTTTAATAATTCTTTAATATTCAAATCCAATTGAAAATAAATATCCAACTTCATAGAATCTAGAAAATCATTCTTCTCTAGCTCCCACTAGACGTATGTTCCAACACTCGAGATTCTTCAGTAGTCAACTGAACGGATGGCCCAACACCCAATGAGCTGCAACTCACCCGAGAACCGCCCTACCACCTTGAAGATTTTACAGGCTTGAACCTATTGGTGACTTCATGCACTAGTCTAGCACCACCCTATAGAAGAAAAAAATAAGAATGGACTCTCATACAAGGGATAATGGTCCACTCTACAATGATATAGAATGATGTAGAAGAAGAAGACACACTAGACCATAACCCCAACAATGACACAAATACCTAATGATGATCCTAGACCTCCCGACACTGCCTCTTCAATTCTTAGTAGATAGACACTTGTAAAAGTCTTACAATGATGCTTTTACAATGACTCTATACAATGATACCTTTACAATGACTATATTCAGTGTTTCCCACTTGAAGACTTCATGTGGTGAATTTCTTGTTGTTGCTTTGCACCTTGATTGTTGCTCTTGTCATGCTACCCTTTCTCACTCTTCAGAACATTAGATCATGCATTGAGTCTTATCTTGATGAATACATAATACCTGAAAAAATTCTTCAAGGAAATATCCATGACATGATAATAGCAAAACTCACCTCATCCTATAGAGCATATGTCAATGCTAAACAAAACAAAAACAAATTAGAATACAAATAACCTAATGCAATTAAGAGATGAACATGCATATATAAAAGATAATTACCTGGATCTTACCTCTTAGGCACCTTTCTTTGATTTTCTTCCCTAGAGTGTGTGATCCTTTTCACCCTTGACAATACATGATCTAGCTTTTTCTTTTCTTCTAGGAACTCGATATTGAATCTAATGTATCTCCCTTACTTAAGATCCCCAATATGTGATTTTATGTCCTTTAATAGTCCTCTAATTATTCCTTCCAATGCCATAGGTCTTACCCAATTTGAATTCTTCAAGACAAATTTATATCCAATATCTCACAATGAACTAATTATGGATTGGTTAAGTACAACGAAATTGTATGGCATGCCACATGTCATTTTTTCCTCATTCGGCTCAGAAATTGATACAAAAAAAAATACAGTCTATGCCAAATCTGCCACATCTTACAACATTCCAATCCGATACTCAAAGAGAGAGTTATGATGATTTTCCCATGGACACCTCTTTGATATGAAGTTCAGGACCCTCCAAAAACCTTAACTTCCACAGATCATATCTCCAAAATATTGCACACCATGATCTAAACTTCTTACAGGAGATTCTTCCATATTTTGATTCTACCTCATAAAAATTTTCAGCTTCTAAAACTTCATATAAAAATAGTTATAGAAAAATTTTCACAATGACCTGTTTCAAGTAGAAAAATCCCTACATGAGGAGGATATGAGGATCACAAATTATATAAATGCTTAGGTTGAGAGGGAATTCAACAAGTGAACAAGGGATAGATTTTAGGAGCTTGAAAAATATTAATTATTGACTGTTCAATGACAAAAATCAAGTATTCATGGCATGCCACAACCCCATGGAGTTCTAGCCCACTAACCAGGGTCACTAACTTCACACATGAATATCTCTCAAACTGTCAAGAATTACGTGGCATGACATATATCAACAGAAACCTCTCGAAAATTTGAAACCATATAAATTATTCTTTACTCAGAATATAGTAATTTGGTAGGTCAAAATTCTCATGCAAGATCAGGGTAGCCCTTGGTGCTGCCTTGGACGAAATCAATAACAACCACTGTTCAAAAATATTAACCAAGACAAAAATTATTATCTTAGAGTTAAATAAGTCTTCCAACATAATGTTACTATCAATGAACTATCTAAGAACTATACTTCTCATGAAAGTAAGAGAGTATCTAGAAAATATGCATGCAAATTTACCAAAATAGGAGAAATAAGGAAAACCAATATTGACAAATGCATTTAGGAAATGGTGTTTGTTTTCATATTAAAGGAGTATACCCTTTATATAACTAATTAATCCTCCCAAGATACAAATAATTTGTTGAAAATTTCTATGTGAAAGTAAATTATTGGAATCTCTCTAAAAAAAACCATGCCTCGATTTTCAAAGTTTCATATCCATTTGTTCAAAAAGTGGGTTTGATTTTTTTTTTTATAGAAACCTCTGCATTTTTTTAACCACTATAATAATCCTCCTCCACCTAGTTTGATATTTCTTTCTTTAACATTATTATTTTACTGCATATTCAATACTTTTATTTCGATATGGAATTATTTTGATTATACATTGTGTTGTATATGGTTTAGAAACTTCTTCATGACATAAAGAAATGATAGATCCATATTGGATTGTAGATTACAAAGTCAATTTCTTCATTTACATAACTACGTTTTGTGGTGATTTATTAAAATGATATTTTTATACCATTGATATTGGAGCCTTATCCATAGTTACCAATCATATGCAATCATCATCACAAGTTTTCTTCTAAAGTGCTAAACCATGAATACTCAATCGAGAAACATTCCAAAATACCCATGCCTTTCAAAGATACTCTTAAAAATTTAATATAAGAAGGAAAATTTTATTGTCTAGAATTAGGATCCTCACAGTGAACATGGTCCACAACGTGGCTCTAGATTCATCTTATATGTTCTTCAATTCAAAGAGGGCATAGTAGATAATTTCTGTGTTGTAGATTGAGGACTTTTTATCACTCAAAGGACATGTTGGCATTATGACTAAAATGTTGTCCTTGATGGAACCCCACTTGATTATTTTTCTTTTGATGAAAACCTTCTTGATGAAGATGCCAAGAGGATGTGTCTACATGTGACATAAATTTTGGCCAAATGAATAGCAATTTAGAGACAGATGAAAAATGAAGGTGATGCTTGGAGGCGTACATGTGGATTTTGTGAACAAAAGTCTCATACATATGCAAGTATGTAGAAGAAAAAGGGTGTATAGTAACGACTATTTGATCCTATCAAATAATACCATTAGAACTAGTGTGGATTTGACTTGTGATATTGGATAAGGCCTACACTATATAAGGAGATGAAAATCAAATTGTTTTTGTGTTGAAATGATGTATATTTAATGAATAATTAGATCTAGTGGGTTATTGAAGAATTTTTTGATCTAAAACTAAGTATATACCCAATAATCTTATGATGGATCGGATCCAATAGATTTTAAATGACTATACATTAATAATATACTTATGGGATAATTTGATTAGTGATGATAATGTTTTCACATATGTTTTCTTATATGCCGAGAGATGGGTTTGTATGAAGGTCTCATGTGTAGTGAAGGTATAATTCAATAATTTCATTATTGTATGTGGGTTTGATAACCTGAAAGACATGTGCATATGTGGGTTTAATAATTTGAAATACATGTACATATGTGAGCTTCAATCTGGTAAGTCACGTGTCGATTCTACACACTTTGGACAAATATGTACATGGGTATTATTTTTGGAATTCTTCCCAGGTAAGTCTCTGTTCTTCTAAAGTAGTGTTGTTTTTCTTTCCTCCCACCATAGCAAAGCTTTGTCTTGAAATTAATACACTGCTAATATGGCTTTTAAATTGTTGGAATATTCATATACTTGGAAATATTTGGTTGTTTCTGAAGAAATCTTTCGGTAATAATCACATTATCATGAATAAAGTCGACGCGTTTCGAACCAACCAGTGTGGTTCATCATCAGGACTAGGTGAGAGATCAGATCAGTCGTTAAGTTTAAATAGATGTAGGAGATGCAAAGAAAACAGATATAACAACTATTTTGACTAAGAAATCCACAACGGCTAGTTTTAATAATTAAAACAAAAAGTAATAAAAATAGTACTACTAATTTAAATATTAATTACAATTTGAAACGGCTAGTTTGAATATTAAAATTTAATTATATATTATTATATTAAAATTTACTAAAATATATTTTATTTATTTATTATTTTTATTTTTAAATAAAAATAAAAGTAATAAAATAAACAAATAAAATAAATAAAAAATAAATAAAAACAAAACTAAAATATTAAATCAATAAAATTAAAATTAAAATGGTAACAACTAGTAGGATATATTTATTTATTTATTTATTAAAATATAAATAAATAAATAAATAAATAAATAAATAAATAAATTTAAATTAAAAATAAATAAAATATTAAAATAAAAAATATATATATATAAATAATAATAATAATAATAATAATAATAATAATAATATAAATATATATATATATATATATATATAAAATAATAAAAAATAAATAAATTAAAATAAAATTTTTATTTTTCTAATATCAATCCATTCATTCAAAAATAAATAAATAAATAAATATTATATATATATATTAAAATAAATAAAAATAAAAATAAATAAATAAATAAATATTATATATATATATATATATATATATTAAAAATAAAAATATAAAAATATAAAAATTAAGAATATAAGGCAGGAATCCAACACCTGATTATATTCCAACCATCATCTCTATTGAGATTTACGGGCCTTTTTTCAATTTCAAGGGCCTCTCTTAACTTACGATGATGAAAATGATCAATCTTGGCTAAGACCTTAGCCTCTTCAATGCAGATATGGTGGTTAGTTTTTTCCACATGTTCAGCTAGGGCAGAGGTGCGGGACCTGCCATGTCTAATGTCAGCTGCATGTTCACATATCCTTTGGCTAAGGGACCTACCAGTTTCACCGATGTAAGGCGTCCCACAGGAACAAGGAATAAGATAGACACCTTTTCCATCCTTAGGGTTCACAGGATCTTTAACAGAGTTAAGAGAGCTGCGAATTGTGTTAAGGGGTTTGAAGGAAGAGGAAATCCTATGCTTCCTAAGGATTCTAGCAATCCTATCAGTGGTACCCTGAATGAAAGGAAGCCTTACATTACACGACCATTGATTAGGATTTTTATTTTTAACCAAGAAGCCTCTTTCAGCTTTAAGAAAAGCTTTACGACCTTGAGACTTACTATAACCACTAGAACAAAAAACATTAAGGAGATGGATCTTTTCTCCCTCTAAGTGAGACTCATCAGAGATTCTCAATGCCCTAGTGGCTAAGGTATTGAGGACACCTAACTTTTGAGCAGGAAAATGATGAGAATCAGCCCGAAGATATTGTTCAGTATGGGTTTTTTTACGAAAAACTTGATGAGAGAAAGAACCATCTTCTTTCCTACAAATAAGAACATCAAGGAAAGGAAGGCTCCCATCGACCTCATACTCCATGGTAAATTTTATGGAGGAAGATTGACTATTGAGATGAATGAAGAAACGGTCAAGCTCTTCCCTACCATGAGGCCAGACGACACAAGTATCATCTACAAACCTCTTCCAAAGCTTCGGTTGGTGAAGAGCCGAGGAAAGAGCCTTGGACTCAAAATCTTCCATAAAGAGATTAGCAACAACGAGAGAAAGAGGAGAACCCATAGCAACACCACAGGTTTGCTCATAAAACTCTCCTTCAAAACTAAAGAAAGTAGAAGTTAAGCAAATCTCAACTAAAAAGGCAGTGTCAGGATCAGTAATCCGATTAATGACACCAATGGCCTCCTTAATAGGGATATTGGTGAAAAGAGAGACAACATCGAAACTAACAAACCTATCTTCAGGACCCAAATTAACACCTTTTAACTCATTAACAAAAGAAGCAGAGTCTTTAACAAAGGAATCAGTACGACCTACAAGAGGCTTCAGCTTAGAGGCTAAATACCTAGCAAGAAGATAAGTCGGACCCCCAATGGTGTTAACAATGGGTCGAAGAGGAGCACCATCCTTATGGATTTTGGGGAGACCATAGATTCTAGGAGTAAGGGGGTTGCTTTCAATCAACTTCTTACTAAGAGAACCCACAGACCTGCTTGACTTGATAGCCTCAGTAACAGCTCTTGAAACCTTTTTCAGGGGATTCTTAGAGAGTTTTTTGAAGCTCCCACTATTCTCTAAATGGTCCAACATTTTCTTCCTATAATCCTCTTTATTAAGAATAACAGCAGCACCTCCTTTGTCCGCTTTAAGAACAATAATATCCTTATTATTATTTAAGGATTTTAAGGCTTCAAATTCCGACTTACTGAGGTTACTTTTAGGGGGCTTGGCCTTCCTTAAAATGACTGCACAATCTTGCCTTATAATGTCCTTAGAAGAATCCGGTAAGTCTCTGATGCCAAATTCAATATCGCAAATAATATCATGAACCGGAATTTTGGGGAGAGCAAAGTAACCTCAGTAAGTCGGAATTTGAAGCCTTAAAATCCTTAAATAATAATAAGGATATTATTGTTCTTAAAGCGGACAAAGGAGGTGCTGCTGTTATTCTTAATAAAGAGGATTATAGGAAGAAAATGTTGGACCATTTAGAGAATAGTGGGAGCTACAAAAAACTCTCTAAGAATCCCCTGAAAAAGGTTTCAAGAGCTGTTACTGAGGCTATCAAGTCAAGCAGGTCTGTGGGTTCTCTTAGTAAGAAGTTGATTGAAAGCAACCCCCTTACTCCTAGAATCTATGGTCTCCCCAAAATCCATAAGGATGGTGCTCCTCTTCGACCCATTGTTAACACCATTGGGGGTCCGACTTATCTTCTTGCTAGGTATTTAGCCTCTAAGCTGAAGCCTCTTGTAGGTCGTACTGATTCCTTTGTTAAAGACTCTGCTTCTTTTGTTAATGAGTTAAAAGGTGTTAATTTGGGTCCTGAAGATAGGTTTGTTAGTTTCGATGTTGTCTCTCTTTTCACCAATATCCCTATTAAGGAGGCCATTGGTGTCATTAATCGGATTACTGATCCTGACACTGCCTTTTTAGTTGAGATTTGCTTAACTTCTACTTTCTTTAGTTTTGAAGGAGAGTTTTATGAGCAAACCTGTGGTGTTGCTATGGGTTCTCCTCTTTCTCCGGTTGTTGCTAATCTCTTTATGGAAGATTTTGAGTCCAAGGCTCTTTCCTCGGCTCTGCACCAACCAAAGCTTTGGAAAAGGTTTGTAGATGATACTTGTGTCGTGTGGCCTCATGGTAAGGAAGAACTTGATCGTTTCTTCATTCATCTCAATAGTCAATCTTCCTCCATAAAATTTACCATGGAATATGAGGTGGATGGGAGCCTTCCTTTCCTTGATGTTCTTATTTGTAGGAAAGAAGATGGTTCTTTCTCTCATCAAGTTTTTCGTAAAAAAACCCATACTGAACATTATCTTCGGGCTGATTCTCATCATTTTCCTGCTCAAAAGTTAGGTGTCCTCAATACCTTAGCCACTAGGGCATTGAGAATCTCTGATGAGTCTCACTTAGAGGGAGAAAAGATCCATCTCCTTAATGTTTTTTGTTCTAATGGTTATAGTAAGTCTCAAGGTCGTAAAGCTTTTCTTAAAGCTGAAAGAGGCTTCTTGGTTAAAAATAAAAATCCTAATCAATGGTCGTGTAATGTAAGGCTTCCTTTCATTCAGGGTACCACTGATAGGATTGCTAGAATCCTTAGGAAGCATAGGATTTCCTCTTCCTTCAAACCCCTTAACACGATTCGCAGCTCTCTTAACTCTGTTAAAGATCCTGTGAACCCTAAAGATGGAAAAGGTGTCTATCTTATTCCTTGTTCCTGTGGGACGCCTTACATCGGTGAAACTGGTAGGTCCATTAGCCAAAGGATATGTGAACATGCAGCTGACATTAGACATGGCAGGTCCCGCACCTCTGCCCTAGCTGAACATGTGGAAAAAACTAACCACCATATATGCATTGAAGAGGCTAAGGTCTTAGCCAAGATTGATCATTTTCATCATCGTAAGTTAAGAGAGGCCCTTGAAATTGAAAAAAGGCCCGTAAATCTCAATAGAGATGATGGTTGGAATATAAGCAGGTGTTGGATTCCTGCCTTATATTCTTAATATATATATATATACATATTTTTATTATTTTTTATTTTTTTATTTGTTAATATATATATATAATATTTATTTATTTATTTATTTTTGAATGAATAGTCGATATTAGAAAAATAAAAATTTTATTTTAATTTATTTATTTTTTATTATTTTATATATATATATATATATATATATATATTTATATTTATTATTATTATTATTATTATTATTATTATTTATATATATATATTTTTATTTTTAATATTTTTTATTTATTTTTT
This sequence comes from Pinus albicaulis, assembly GCA_034641835.2. Classification (NCBI taxonomy): domain Eukaryota; kingdom Viridiplantae; phylum Streptophyta; class Pinopsida; order Pinales; family Pinaceae; genus Pinus; species Pinus albicaulis. Next base: position 3,266,300 of record MU968420.1, on the reverse strand, counting down.
AATTTTAATTTTTTATTTATTTATTTATTTATTTATTTATTTATTTATTTATTTATATTTTTAATAAATAAATAAATAAATATATCCTACTAGTTGTTACCATTTTTAATTTTAATTTTATTGATTTAACTATTTTTAGTTTTGTTTTTATTTATTTATTAGTTGATTTTATTTGTTTTTATTTTATTACTTTTATTTTTATTTAAAATAAAAATAATAAATAAATAAATATATTTAGTAGAATTTTAATATAATAATATATAATTAATTTGAATATTCAAACTAGCCGTTTCAAATTGTAATTAATATTTAAATTAGTAGACTACTTTTATTTTATTTTTATTATTTTGTTTTAATTATTAAAACTAGCCGTTGTGGATTTCTTAGTCAAAATAGCTGTTATATCTATTTTCTTTGCATCTCCTACATCTATTTAAACTTAACGACTGATCTGATCTCTCACCTAGTCCTGATGATGAACCACACTGGTTGGTTCGAAACGCGTCGACTTTATTCATGATAATGTGATTATTACCGAAAGATTTCTTCAGAATTTATTGATGGATCACAGAAGCCAAAAATCTTCTAATATTTGGTTGTATTTAGGAGCTAGGATTCTCGTAAGTCTTCACTCTCTTCCTTAAAAACGGGTTTTTGGATCACATTGAACTCTCCTTAGAGTTATGTTCTCTTTTTCCTTCTTAATTTGGTGGATTTTGAAAATCTGTTATTTGTCTCTTCTTCACTTTTAGTTTTCTCATACTCATTTTCAAACTTGTTGTGCTCACTTTTGGAATTTCTCTATTTTAAGGAATCATCTCTTCCCTCCTCTACCTCTATATCTAGATGTTTGTTGGTTTAATTTTCAGTCAACTCATTAATGAGATTCTCCTACTTTGTGCTTGATTTAAGAAAATTCTCATTACTGGCCTCAATGTTGTACAATTATTGACTCATGTCTTTTTCCATTTCTAGTATTTTGGAATTTAGAGATGAATTTGCATCTCGTAAATAAACCCATATTTTCTCTCCTTCACTATGATATATAGCCTAGTTATAGTAGCCTAATCTATTAAATTCTAGCCTAGCCTTGCAATTCGTACACTACAAATATGGACTTTAAACTATTGTAATATTCATATACATGGAAATATTTGGTTGTATTTAGGCACTAGGATTCTCTTGCCTCTTCCCTATCTTCATTAAAAGTGGGCGTTTTGATCATCTTGAACTCTCCTTGGAGTTTTGTTCTATTTTTCCTTCTTAGCTTGGTTGCATTTGGAAATTTTTTATTCGTATCTTCTTCACTTTCATCTATATCTAGATGTTCGAGGGTTGAATTTCTAGTCAAATCATTAATGATTTTCTCTTGATTCTCTTACATCTTCTTTCTCTCCATTAAAAACGATTGTTTTTATCATCTTGAACTCTCCTTACAGTTCTGTTCTCTTTTTCCTTCTTAATTTTTTGGCTTTTGAAAATATTTTATTTGCCTCTTCTTCACTTTTAGTTTTCTCACTCATTTTCAAACTTATCATGCTCATTTTTAGAATTTCTTTATTTTAAGGAATCATCTCTTCCCTCCTCTACCTCTATATTTAGATGTTTTTCGGTTTAATTTTCATTCAACTCGTTAATGAGCTTATCCTACTTTGTGCTTGATTTAAGAAAATTATCATTACTGGCCTCAATGTTGGCCAATTATTGCCTCATGTCTTTTTCCATTTCTAGTATTTTGGAAGCTAGAGGTGAATTTGCATCTCCTAACTAAACCCAAATTTTCTCTCCTTCACTACAATATATGGCCTAGCTATACTAGCCTAATCTAGCAAATTGTAACCTAGCCTTGCAATTCATACACTACTAATCTGGCCTTTAAAATATTGGAATATTCATACACATGGAAATATTTGATTGTATCTAGGTGCTAGGCTTCTCCTGCCTCTTCTTTAACTTCCTTAAAAGTGGGTGTTTTTATCATCTTTTACTCTCCTGGGATTTTGTTCTATTTTTACTTCTTAATTTGGTTGTGTATCTTCTTCACTTTCAGTTTTTTCATACTCATTTTCAAACTTATCATTCTCACTTTTAGCATTTCTATATTTTACGGAGTCATATACGCCACCCTCTACCTCTATATATAGATGTTTGAGGGTTGCATTTTTAGTCAACTCAATAATGAGATGCTCCTCTTTCTCTTGTATCTTCTTTTTCTCCATTAAAAACAAGTTCTTTGATCATCTTGAACTCTCCTTGGAGTTATGTTATCTTTTTCCCTCTTAATTTGGTGGATTTCGAAAATATTTTGTTTGTCGCTTCTTCACTTTTAGTAGTCTCATACTCATTTTCAAACTTATCATGCTCACTTTTAGAATTTCTCTATTTTGAGGAAACATCTCTTCCGTCCTCTACCTCTATATATAGATGTTTTTTGGTTTAATTTTCACTCAACTCATTAATGAGATTCTCCTACTTCGTGCTTGATTTAAGAAAATTCTCATTACTGGCCTCAATTTTGGCCAATTATTGCCCCATGTCTTTTTCCATTTCTAGTATTTTCGAAGTTACAAGTGAATTTTCATCTCCTAACTAAACCAAACTTTTCTCTCCTTCACTAGGATATCCGGCCTAGTTATACTAGCCTAATATAGCAAATTCTAGCCTAGCCTTGCAATTCATACACTACTAATATGTCCTTTAAACTATTGGAATATTCATTTACTTGGAAATCTTTTGTTATATTTAGGTGCTAGGCTTCTCCTGCCTCTTATTTCTCTTCATTAAAAGTGGGTGCTTTGATCATCTTGAACTCTCCTTGGAGTTTTGTTCTAATTTTCCTTCTTAATTAGCTTGTGTTTGGAAATGTTTTATATGTATCTTCTTCAATTTCATTTTTTTCATACCCATTTTCAAACTTATCATGCTCACTTTTAGCATTTCTATATTTTAAGGATTCATCTATGCCATCCTCTACCCCTATATCTAGATGTTTGAGGGTTGAATTTTTAGTCAACTCATTAATGAGTTTCTCGTTCTTCTCTTGCATCTCCTTTATCTCCATTAAAATGGGTGTTTTGATCATATTGAACTCTCCTTGGAGTTTTGTTATCTTTTTTCGTTCTTAATTTGGTGGCTTTTGGAAATGTTTATTTGTCTCTTCTTCATGTTTAGTATTTCATACTCATTTTCATATTTATCATGCTCACTTTTAGCATTTCTCTATTTTAATCAATCATCTCTTCCCTCCCCTACCTCTATATCTAGATGTTTGTTGGTTTAATTTTTAGTGAACTCATTAATGGGCTTCTCCTTCTTTGTGCTTGCTTTTAGAAAATGTGCATTGTTTTCCTTAATGTTGCCCAATACTTTCCTCATTTATTTTGTCATTTCCAGTAGTTTTGTGGTTATAGGTGAATTTTCATCTCCTAACAGAACCCAAATATACTCCCCTTCACTAGGAGATCTATCTTATATAGACTAGCCTAATCTAGCTAATACTATCCTAGCCTTGTAATTAACACACTACTAATATGGCCTTTTTGAATATTCATATCATTTGAAATATTTGGTTGTATGTAGGAGCTAAGCTTCTCCTGCCTCTTCTATCCCTCTATCAAAAGTGGGTGCTTTGATAATTTTGAACTCTCCTGCGAGTTTTGTTCTATTTTTCCTTCTTAATTTTTTGGCTTTTGGAAATTTTTTATCTGTACCTTCTTCAATTTTAGATTTTTCATACTCATTTTCAAACTGTTATGCTCACTTTCAACATTTCTCTATTTTAAGGAGTTATATATACCCTCCTCTACCTCTATATCTAGAAGTTTTAGGGCTAAATTTTAAGTCAACTCATTAATGAGTTTATCTCTCTTTGTTCTTGCTTAAAGAAAGTTCTCCTTTTTTTCCTTAATGTTGGCCAAGTCTTGCTTCGTGTATTTTTTCATTTCTAGCGATTTCGTAGTTGGAGGTGAAATTCCATCTCTTAAATGAACCCATATTTTCTCTCCTTCACTAAGATATATGGCCTATTTATACTAACCAAATCTAGTAAATCTGAGCCTAGCATTGCTTTACCTACCTTATCCTATCCTAATCTACCCTACCCTACTCTAGCATAATCTATAAAATCCTATCCTTTCCTAACCGAGCCTATCCCAACCTACCCTACTCTAGCCTAGCCTACATTTTCCTAGCTTATCCTACTATATCCTAGCCTACTCTAGCCTATCCTAACTTTCCCTATTCTAACCAAGCCTAGCCTACCCAACCCTATTTTACCCTAGCCTAGCGTAGCATAGCCTAGCCTAGCCTATCCTACTCTAAGATAGTGTATTCTAAAAGAGCCTACTATGTCCTAGCTTGCTTTATCCTTACATCATCTACTTTAGCCTACATTACCAGACCCTACCCTAGACTATTCTAGCCTAGCATAGTGTAGCTTAATGTAGCCCAGCCTAACGCAGCCTAGAATAATCTAACATACTCTAGCATATTCTATCCTAGCCTAGCCTACCATATCTTAGCACAACCTAACCTAACCTACTATATCTTAGTCTAATATACCCTACTTTATCCTAGTCTACCAAGCCTATCTTACTCTAGCCTATCCTAGCCCAGCCAAGCCTCCTTTGACTTAACATAATCTATCCTAGCGTAGCCTCCTTTCTCTTGGCCTGATATACTCTAGCTAACTTTATCCTAGCTTATCATGCTCTAGCCTAACCTAATCCATCATCGCCTAGTCTAGCATAGACTAGCCAAACTCACTATAGCTTAGCCTGTCCTAGACTATCATACTTTATCCTAACATAGCCTACTACAACATAACAAGCATATTCTACTCTAGGCTAGCCTAGCCTATCATACTCTAATCTAGCCTAGCCTTACCTAACATATCCTACTCTAGCTTAGCCTATTATAGCCTATCTTAGTTTAGCCTACTCTAGGTTAACATAACCTAGCCCAGTCTAATCTAGCAAAATTTAACCTAGCCTTGCCTTGCCTAACCTATTGTAGCATATACTACTCTATTTTAACCTAGCCTAGATTCTAGCCTTGCCTACTCAAGCATCGCCCACTCTATCCTAGCCTCCCATAGCTTAGCCTACTCTAGTGTAGCATATTATAGCCTATCCTATCCTAGCCTAGCCTAGAGTAGCGTAACCTAGCTTAACATAGCCTAACATACCCTACTGGAGCCTATTCTATCCTTTCACAGCATAACCGATCCCAACCTACTGTAAAATATCATACCCTAATCTAGGATATCCTATTACTATAAGAAAGTACCTCCATAAATTCAAGATACTTAAAGAACCTACCATCCTACTCTAATCTTTCCCATCCTAGCCTAGCATATTCTAACCTTGCATAGCCACCTCTATCATCACCTATCTTACTCTCGTCTAGCCTAGCCTAACCTAGCCAATTTTCGCCTAGCCTAGCATAGTTTATCCTATCTTAGTATGTTCTATCCTATCTCAATGATGCATAACCCACTGTAGCCTAGCCTAATCAAGCATCACACACTCTAGCTAAGCCTCTCTTAGCTTAGCCTACTCTAGCCTAGCATATTATAGCCTATCTTAGCTTATCCTATCCTAGAGTAACCTAACGTAGTTTAACATAGCCTAGCATACCCTACCTTATCATATTATATCGTTTCCTAGCATAACTATTGCAACCTACTCTAACTTATCCTAGCCTAATCTAGGATATCCTATAACTATAAACATGTATCTCCAAAAAGTCAATATGCTTAAAGTACCTCCCATCCTACTCTAATATTTCCTGTCCTAACGTAGCATACTCTAACCTAGCATAGCACCACTATCGTGGCCTAGATTACTCTAGGTTAGCCTATCCTACCCTAGCCTAGGTTAGCCTACTGTAGCCTAGCTTACTCTAGCTTAGATTATCCTACTGTAGTTTAACCTAGCATATTTTTTCCTTGCCTATATTAGCCTATCGTATTCTATCATAGCCTAATATCTTCTAGTGTAGCCTAATCTAGTGTAGACTACCCTACTCTAAGCTACCCTACATGAAGCTATCCCACTCTAGCCTAGCCTACTCTATCCTAGCCTAGCCTAGCATATCCTAGCCTAATTTACCCTAGCATAACATATCCTAGCCCTTTAGGATAGCCTAGCCTACTCTATGCTAGCATAGCATAGTGTGACCTTTAATCACCTAACTTACTCTAGCTTAGCCTATCCTACTCTATACTATCGTAATCTACTCTAGCGTGCTCTATCTTAAACTATCCTACACCTAACCTACTGTAGCCCACCATAGCCTAATCTAGCCTGCCCTCCTCTAGCCGTTCCTATGGTACCTTAACCTATTGTAGCCTATCCTATCCTATCATGATCTAGTCTATCATAACCTATCTTAGCATCATCTACCCTAGCCTAGCCTAGCCTAGCATGATCTAGCATACCCTACTCTCACCTAGCCTAGCCTAACATAATCTAGCATTGCCTAGCCTATCCTATCCTACTCTAGTGTAGTCTACTTTAGCGTAGCCTAATTTATTGTAGCCTACTATAGCCTAGCTCAACCTACTCTTACGCGATGTAGCCTAGCTTGTCTTAGCCTAGTCTACTCAAGCCTAGATTAGCCTATATTATCGTAGGATAATCTAGCATACCTTAGGCTACTCAAACCTGATCGACCGTATTGTAGCCTAGGTTAGCATAGAATACCCTAGCCTACTTTAGCATAGTCAAACCTACACAACCCTAGCCTAGACTACTCTAGCCTAGACTATGCTAGCATACTCTAAAATAACCTACTCTACGCTAGCATAGCCTAATCTAGCCTAGCCTATCCTAGCCTAAATTTCCATACTCTAGCCTAACCAAGCCTAGCATAGCTTACTCTAGCCTAGCCTACTTTAGCTAACCTAGCCTAAGCTAATCAAGCCTAGCTTACCCTACCCTAGCCTACCTTACTCTAGCATAACCTACTCTAGGCTAGCCTAGCTTTTCCTACTGAATGGTATCCTATCCAAACCTAACTTACATTAGCCTAGACTACTCTAGCTTATAGTAATCTTTCCTAGTATACTATAGCCTGACCTAGATGTTATCCTACTCTAGCCTCGCCTAACTTAATGTAGCATAATCGAACCTAATCTACCCTAGCCTAGCCTACTTTGGCTTAAACTACTCTAACCTAGCCTTCTCTACCCTATCCTAGACTAGAATAGTGTAGCTTACCCTAGACTACCCTAGTTTAGCTTAACCTAGACTACACTACCCCCCTCTAGCCTACAATATTATAGCATAGTTGAGCCTATTATTTCCTAACTTAGCCTACTCTTTCTTAGCCTAACCTACATTAGACTAGCATATCCTTGCATACTCTAGTCTTGCCTAGCTTTACCATAACCTAGCTTCGTTTAGCCTAGACCACTCCATCCTATCCTATCTTAGTTTACTCTAGGTTAGCATGATCTAGCATGGCGTATATTAGCCTACTCTATTCTAGCCAATAATAACCTATCCTAACCTAGACTACCGTAGCATACTCCATCTTTTCCCACGCTGCCTAGCCTACTCTAGCCTAGTCTACTTAACCTAGCCTAGTAGACTCTTGCCTAGACGAGCCTACTTTAGCCTAGGCGAGCTTACTTTAGCCTATCATTTCCTAGGCTAGCCTTCTCTAGTCTAGCCTAACCTACTCTAGACTAGATTAGTTTAGCCTACTCGCAGTTATCCTAGCCTAGTATAATGTAGATTAGCCTTCACTATCATAGCCTGCCCTAGTTATGCTTAACCAACCCTAACCTAGTTAACTCTAGGTTAGGATAATTACTGAGGCCTATCCTATTATTTCCAAAACTATCCTACCCTTTTCTAGGGTATCCTACCCTTTCCTAACTGAGGCTACTCTACTCTAACCTAGCCTAGCGTACTCTAGTCTAATATAACTTACTTTAGGTATATTTCTCTAGCCTATACTATTCTATTCTAGACTATTACTCTAGTCTAGCCAACTCTAGCATACTCCATCGTATCCTAGCTTAGTTTACTCTAGGTTAGCATAATCTTGCATGGCATATATTAGCCCACTCTACCCTAGCCAAGGATAACCTATCCTAACCTAGAATAATCTAACCTAACCTATCCTAGACTAGCCTACTCTAGCCTTGCCTACACTACCTAGCCTACTCTAGCCTAGTCTACTTAATCTTGCCTATCCTAGTGGTGCCTAAACTAGCCTACTTTTTTCTGGCCTAGCTGACTCTTTCCTAGCCAAGCCTACTCTAGGAAATCCCAACAAACTCTTGCCTAGATGAGCCTACTTTAGCAAATCCTAGCCGAGCCTACACTAGCCTATCATTTACTAGGCTAGCCTTCTCTAATATATCCTAACCTACTCTAGCCTAGCTTTCTCTAGCCTAGATTAGCTTAGCCTAATTGTGATTAGCCTAGCCTAGCATAATGTATATTAGCGTTCTCTATCGTAGCATGTCCTAGCTATGCTTAACCTACCCTAGCCTAGTCTATTGTAGGTTAAGCTAATTAGCGAAGCCTAGCCTATTATTTACAAAACTATCCTACTCTTTTCTAGGGTATCCTACCCTATCTTAACTGAGCCTACTCTACCCTAACCTAGCCTAGCATACTATAGTCTAATATAACTTACTCTAGCTATGTTTATCTAGCCTATACTACTCTATTCTAGATTACTCTAGTCTAGCCAACTCTAGCCTACTCCATCCTACCTGAGCTTATTTTACTCTAGGTTAGCATAATCTAGCATGGTGTATATTAGCCTACTGTATCCTAGCCAATAATATCCTATCTTAAACTAGAATACTCTAACCTATCCTAGCCTAGACTAGCATAGCCTACTCTAGCCTTGCCTACACTACCTAGCCTACTCTAGCCTAGTTTACTCTTGCCTAGTCTACGTAACCTAGCCTATCCTAGTCTACGTAAACTTGCCTACTCTTTCCCATCCTAGATGATTCTTTCCTAGCTAAGCCTACTCTAGCCTAGCCTAGCAGAATCTTGCCTAGATGAGCCTACTTTAGCCTAGCCTAGCCGAGCCTACACTAGCCTAGAATTTAATACGCTAGCCTTCTTTAGTGTAGCCTAACCTACTCTAGTCTAGCCTAACATATTGTAGCCTAACATTCTCTAGCCTAGATTAGCTTAGCCTACTCATAGTTAGTCTAACATATCATAATGTAGATTAACCTTCTCTATCGTAGCCTGCCCTAGCTATGCTTAACCTATCCCAGCCTAGTCTACTCTAGGCTAGGCTAATTAGCCAAGCCTAGCCTATTATTTCCAAAACTATCCTACTCGTTTCTAAGGTATCCTACCCTTTCCTAACTAAGCCTACTCTACTCTAACTTAGCCTAGCCTACACTAGTATAATATAACTTACTCTAGCTATCTTTCTCTAACCTATACTGCTCTATTCTAGACTACTCTAGTCTAGCCAACTCTAGCCTATCCTAGCTTAGCCTACTCTAGCCTAACTGAACCTACTCTAGCCTAGCCTAGCCTAGCCTAACCTAGTCTACTCTAGCCTATCCTAGAGTAACCTACTCTAGCCTATCTTAGCCTAACCTACTCTAGCCTAGCCTAAACTACTCTACCCTATTCTAGCCTAGCCTAGCTCAAGCTAGCCTAACCTAACCTAACCTAACCTAACATAACCTAATCTTGCCTATCCTAGCCTAGCCCAGCCTAGCCTAACCTAACCTAACCTAACCTAACCTAGCCTAACCTAACCTAGCCTACCCTCGTCTAGCCTACCCTAGGTTAGACTAGCCTAACCTATCCTAGCCTAACCTAACCTAGCCTAGCCTAACCTAACCTTACATAACCTAGCCTAGTCTAGCCTAGCCTAATCTATCCTAACCTATCCTAACCTAACCGAACATATCCTTTCCTAACCTAACCTAACCTAACCTAACCTTGTGTGTCCTAGCCTAGCCTAGCCTACCCTCACTTAGTTTAGCCTAGCCTAACCTAGCCTAACCTAACATAACCTTTACTAGTCTAACCTAACCTAGCATAACCTAGATTAACCTAGCCTAGCTCATCCTAGCACAAACTAGCCTAGCATAGCCTAGCCCAACCTTTCCTACCTAGCGTAACCTAACCTAGCCAAGTCTAGCCAAACCTAGCTAGCCTTACCTATTCTAGCATACGCTAACCTAGCTGAGCCTAAGCTACCCTAACCTAGCCTAAACTAACGTAACCTAACCTAACCTAACCTTGCCTAACCTAGCCTAACCTAGCCAAGCATAGCCTAAACTAGCCTAGCCTAATGTAGCCTAGCCTAACAACCCTAACCTATCCTAGCCTATCTTAGTCTAGCCTAGTCTAACCTAACCTAACTTGATGTAACCTAGCCTAGCCTACTCTAACCTAGCCTAAACGGGCATAACCTAACCTAACCCACACTTGCTAACCATAACCTAGCATAACCTAACCTACCCTACTTGGCCAAGCCTAGTCTAGCCTTGCCTAAACTAACCTTGCCTAACCTAACCTTTCCTACTCTAACCTTGACTAACCTAGCCTAACGTAACCTAACCGAACCTAACCTTGGCTAAAACCTATACTAGCCTAGCCTTGCGTAGCCTAGTTGAGCATACTCCAACCTAGCCTATCCTAAGGTAGCCTAGCTTAGCTTAGCCTAGTGTCTTGTAGCCTAACCTAGAAAAATTTAGCCTAACCTAGCCTATTTAGCCTACTCTAGCCTAGCATACTGTAACCTATCTTATCGTATCCTAGCCTAGCCTACTCTAGTGTAGCCTAGACTTGTCTAAGCTAGCTTAACCTAGCCTATACTATCCTAACCTAGCCTAGAATAACCTAGCGTAACGTACCTTAACCTAACCTAGCCTAACCTAACCTAATTTAGCCTAACTTATCCTAACCTAGCCTAGCCTAACTTAACCTAGCCTAACATAACCTAACCTAAATTAACCTAACATAATTAGCCTAACGTATCCTGATGTAGCCTTCCCTACCCTAATGTAGCCTAGCCTAACTTTACATATCCTAGCGTGGCCTACTCTATCCTAGCCTAGCCTAGCCCAGTCTAACATAGCTTAACCTTGCCTAATGTGGCCTTACCTGACCTAGCCTAGCCTAACCTAACCTAGTGTAGGCTTGCCTAACCTAGTGTAGCCTTTCCTAACCTAGCCTAACCTAGCCTAACCTAGCCTATGTTGGCCTAAGCTAGCCTAACCTAACCTAGCCTAGTGTAACCTAACCTACCTTGCCTTGCCTAACCTACCCATGCCTAACCTAACCTAGCCTAGCATAGCCTAGCATAGCCTAGCCTAGTGTAGCCTAACCTAGGGTATCTTAACCTAACCTAGCCTAGCCCAATCTAGCCTAGCCTAATCTAGCGTAGCCTAGCCGAACCTAATCTAGCTTAGTGTAGTCTAGCCTAGCTTAACTTAGCATAAGCTATCCTAACTTAGCCTAACCTATCCTAACCTAGCCTAAACTAACTTAGCCTAATTATCCTAGCCTTACCTAGTCTAGCTTAGCCTAACCTATCCTAACCTAGCCTAAACTAACTTAGCCTAATTATCCTAGCCTTTCCTAGTCTAGCTTAGCCTAACCTAGCCTTCCCTACCTGAATGTAGCCTAACCTGGTTTTACCTAGCCTAGCATCGCCTACTCTATCCTAGCCTAGACTAGCCTAGTCTAGCTTAGTCTAACCTAGCCTTACCTAACCTAACCTAGCATAACTTCACCTATCCTAGCCTAACCTAACCTAACCTAGCCTAGCCTAATAAAGCCTAGCCTACCTAACCTGGTATAACCTAGCGTGGCTTAGTCTAGTTGAGCCTAGTCTTGTTGGAGTCCTGTGTTTTGATAGTTTGGCAAATCAAAAGACAAGGAAATGTCAGAACCAATCTTTAGAGTTACAGGATCTACTCCTCCTGCTCTCAGAGAGGGATCTCTAAAATTGTTTGTTATTGCAAAGGCTTATCTTGTGTGCTTTGAATATTGGTTTTAGACTAGTTATTAGGTGCAAGTGTTTGTTTATTTGTTTGGTTGAATTGATACAACATAACCTAAAATGTCTAGGAAAGATAGATAGAAAGGGGAAATGTCAGATTCATTGGGCAATGGAGTCAAAAAGAGGTCATGACAAACTTGTCAATGGATATGGGATATCAAAGGGAAAATCTAACTTGGCTGTAGGATCCTTTGGTTTTGGAATGAGATGGACATCGATGATTTGGAAAGAGAACTTTAATTCTCAACAAAGGGAATTTGAAAGAACAACTTGAACAGTAAAGAGCTATTTGATAGACAGGGCTAACCATGAATTCTACAAATCGTACTTTAAGCAAATACAACTTTTAAAATGAAATCTAAGATTCGGGGAACACCATATTTCCTCAAAAATTTTATTTCAAATGACTTAGAAAACATAAAATATTCATTGATAATTACGCTCATAGAAGAGGGAACACCTAAATACATCTATGATCATAACTATAAATACCTTTAAGCCAACTGTTCAAGAAACGACAAGGGGCAAGATCAGAATAGACCTCCTTGGCTTACTGTAAACAAATAAACTTCAAAGGGAGACTTCAATAACAGTCTTTAAGTGGCAGTAGACAAGCAGGGAGAACCATAAATCATATTGAAACTAACTTTTCAAACTACTAAAGAGATAAACAAGCATGAGGACTAAAGAGAGAGATTAAAGACTCTAAAATACCTCAGCAGAAGAAAACATAAAACAGTGAAGGCTAAACAGGTCTAAGGTGCTTCCAAGAGTCATTTCTTAGCCTAAAACTTTCATCCTATTGTTGTAAGAATTTATGGAACAAAATGAAAATAGGGGAAAACATTAAACAGTTCAGAATACTTCACCAACAGCGAAGCTCATGGATCCAATGATAGAGCATTCTCAAGAACAAGCATGCAACAACATCATTAGGGCTTCCAAGACTTCAATTTTTTCTTCAACTTCAACAGACTATGTATTATTTCAGAGAGTTTCAATATTACAACTAGTAATCAAACAACCAACATTTACAATGGATTCCTCAACAAGTTTTTATAGAGGAATGAGGAGGTCGAAAGAGAGAAAAGATATTATGATTTAAATTAATATAGTTAATGCTTCTCAGCCTTTGAGGGGCTCAAGGGAGAAGTTTACAAATATTTCCCGTATTAATTGGTTTACATTAACTATTTTGGCTTGCTGGAAGCTTATGTTGACTTTAAGGTTGTGTGTCATCTTTTGCAATAACTCTGCTGATAGTTTATGTTAGCTTCTTTGATTCGAAATAACTATTCAACTGTAAGGCGCAGATATGCTTTATTCTAGTCATTACTCGGCCTCTGTTGAATCTTGCGAGGCTACAGGTGTCAACCTGATAGCTGAGAGGAATAAATTTTCCTTTGATGTGGTAGTGGAGGCCCTTTTTTCTGATGAACATTTATGATTTTATTTAATTGTGTTTTAATTTGGAGGATTAGGATTTTGATAATCAATCTTAGCCGTAATCCCCCAAAATTATCTTCAATCCTCTGTTCTGCTGTGGAAGGTCTTCGACACTGATACTCTTTTGTTTTATTTAATTGTCTGTGTCTTGTTGATGTGCAAGTATGTACAAGGTCCATATGGCATCAATGTCCATGATTCATTGATGAAACATGAAATTAAACCTTGTATATGGCTTTTTTTTCAATGGATGAAAGTCTAGAGGATCGTCATCCTTGGCTTTCATTTTCTTTTTAAAACATTTGAAAGCCCTTTAAATCCTGCACACTACAAAAATTATTAAGAAATCTTGCATATTTGGTAAAAGCTACTTAGGAGGTTTCAGGTGGGAGCATGGCCGTTGGATGGCAGCATCCAATGGTGGAGATCTGCGCATAGTGATCAAAAGGAGAGTGGTGGGAGAAAATGGTGGAAGAATTAAGTTAGTGTTGTTGATTTATAATCGACCATGAAGATCAACGGTTGGTATTAGAAGTGAAACAATAATGTGAAGGGGTCACATTATTTGGAAAATGAAAGAAAATGCAAAAAAATAAGGTAAAAAACACTTTGGTGGAGAAAAATGATGTTGGGGGTTTGAGATGATCGTGGGCCGTCGGATGAGATCAGCCCACGAGATCAACAATGGAGATCATGCGTTGAAAACCTTTGCCGAGGGTGGAGGGTGATAGTACAAGGCCAGAATAAATCTAGGCCATTGACTTGCAGAGATCGATGGTGGAAGTCGCACGTGATAAAACATAATAGAAATGGGGAAAGTGGTTTTGGGAGGTAAAACAACTTTTTTCACGTGAGAAAAATGTAGAAATTTGAATAACTGATATATTATTCACCGAGATTCTCCTGATCACACACTATTTTAAATTCATGCACAATACAGAATCTCTTCTACCATTGATCATCACATGCAGAAATAAAATCAATTGCATGCACACATTAAAACCACAAACAATCACACATATGAACACAATATTTAATGGGAAAGCTTAAAGCTAAAAACCGCAACTATCTGTATATTGTATGTCATGGAGATCATGTAACAATCATAGTACAAATCTCCTCACAATCTCTCAGCGCTACCTCCACTTGCTACACACTATCAAGCTAGATCTAGCAAAACACATACTCCAACCTTTTGCTACTTGATAGTCAGCCTCTATTGCATTTTCAATGCTATTGGATGGCTTCATTAAATAGATAAACCACCTGGCTTGTACTGCACAATCTTCATGGGCTTCTCCACCTATCTGTGTGTTGCAAATAGCAACAATATAGTCACAACTGATAGTTAACCTGCTCTTTCACCTATTCTTGCACTGGTCTCCACTGAAACTATCCATGCACTGAAGTTAATTGATGTATTCTTTAGTTGATTTATGAGTTTATAATTAGTGAATTAATTAATAATTAATTCACACCTCTCACTAATTGTATCAATTAGTTAAACTTAATACAAATAGCTCAACTATGTTCAGATTAGTTAAACTGAATACAACTCCACTAACTTCCTAAATCAACTCCACCAAACTCTGTCACATGAGTTCTAACTAAAGTCTTCATGCAATAGCTCCACATAACCCTCAGGAATAGCGTAATTCCTTCTGTCAGCTCTTGTGCCACATCTGTGCACTTAACTGAAGTGCTCCAAGAGAATAAGATAATGTTTAGAGTCCAAATATTATTAAGAGCTAATAATATTCGACATATCTATTTTTAGAATGGCAATCTAAAAATAGATTCCGCCCAATATGTCTAAAAATAGAAGTCCATCTATTTTTTCCGACTTGACCAACCATCCACAAATAGCATACTGCAACTCATAGAACATGATCCATATGTCTAAAAATAGACATAGTCTAAAAATAGACTTTGCGCCAAAAATAACCTGTGGGCCCACTTAGTGAAGGCGACTCATTTCCACTAAGCTCATCATCTTGTTGCAATCTCAACAAAAAAGGTGGGGAGGGGGTTTTTCCTTTTTGAATGCAATATGCGTTCCTGCTCGACACGTGGCTTTTCAAAACCACCTATATCATGTGGCCCTTAGGGAATTATCCTTCACGCTAAAATTTACGCAATATGGAACATGGAGTGTTAGATCTGGGGCCTCAAATATAATGGTGCGAAGTGAAAGCCATAGGAGATAGATGCGCAGATGGAAGCGGGGAGGGCAGTTTCAATCTGGGTCGTTGATCTAGGATTTGGACGGCTGGGATAAAAAAATAACGAAGGTAGGACCCACAGGAGGCAGGCCTGTCGAGATTAATAAGAACCATTGGATGTGAAGATCAATGGTGGAGATTATATCTGGGGGTTTAAATGAAATAATACAATGGCGGAGGAAAGATTAATGAGGGTCGTTGGTCTGTAGAGATCAGCGACTGTGATTGGCCGAAACAACATTATGAAGTGGGGTGCATAACATTTACCCAAAGTCGGGAAATGTAATATGGACCATCCGATCTGGACACATGGACGGTCCAGATATAATCAGAGGCACGTGATCGGCGGGGGGGGGGGAAGAAACTGAAGGGCGCCGATGCGATTTAGCGCTAGCCGTTGATCTGAGGATCAGATCAATGGTGGGGAGTGAATCGGAGGTGGGGAAAATTTTAATGTGCCCAATGGAAAACTTGCGATGCGATGATGCATGGGCCTTTGGATCGGTTTAAGATCAATGGCGAATATGGTTTGAGATATGTATCGGCGAAAAACAATTTAAAATATATGAAAACCCAAATTTTAATGAAAGAACAAAGGTTTGATGTATCGGGGGCGGGTTTATATATATATGAAGTGGTCTGGCACCCAACTGCAGGGCCGCTGGTGTATATGAAAGATAATAGGCCCGGGGCTTACATATATAAGGTCCAATCGCAATCAAAACTTCAGATCGAGCCTGTGGGCTTTTCAATCTACCCATTTATATTTTCTTCGATGTGATTGGCACTGGGAGACTTTTAACTCTTGGTCCCAGGCACAAGTTATATGGAGTAAAGCAAAGAGCAGGGTTTATATAATGGGGCTCAATCGCATCGAAACTTTTGATGCAGATCTTTCAATCTACCCATTTATATTAAAAAAAATTGCATGGGCTCGTTTAGACCAAACTTAGGAAAAAGTGGGTTTATGAACTTTACAAAGGAAAATAATGCATTGGAGATGAGTTATACAATGTTTTACCGCCAGATTCCAAGCACGAGGGTTACATGAAGCGATAATAAAATCGAGGGTCATGCAATAAAGGGCCAATTGCAATCGGAGATTTCAATAAAGGGAAAAGACTTGCCCGCTATGTTTCCTCCGATGCAATAAGCGCCGAAAGGGCTTAGTGCTTGGTTCTAGTGCATGGGCACATGTGGGGAAGTGGTTTAGTACATACCCCAAGGGGGCTTAAGTCCATAGTTTAAACAAACTTATGTTTTATGAATTTTTTCAAGGTTTTTGATGGATTTGGGGGTTTCGGTAAAGTCTAAAAATGAGTTTTAGAATTTGTAAAATGGATTTTCACGAAGGGAAGAAGGGAAAACATAAAAAATAGAGGAATTCTATGGGGAATAAAGGGGTAAAAATGAAGGCTAGTTTTGAATGAAGAAGGGGAAAATGGGATTTTTACAGCAGTCTTTTCTTCAAGGAAAAACAACATAATTTCTAACTTCAAAAGGGGAACAACAGTGACGATTAACCAACGGATAGAATATATTCAAAAAGGCTTTAAGCATCAACAATTTTGGCAGCAAAATTTTTTCCTGAAGGTTTTCCAAAATGATTTAGCCACCAGTTGATATGGCAAAATTTTATAAGTGGGTAACAAGTCTAACCTATCGAAGCCTAGCCTAGCCTAGCCTAACCTAGTGTAGCATAACCTAGGGTATCTTAACATAGCCTAGCCTAGCTTAGCCTAATCTAGCCTAGCGTAGCTTAGCCCAGCCTAACCTAACCTAGGCTAGCCTTGCCTGGCCTAGCCTAAATTAGCTACCCTAACCTTGCCTAACCTAACCTAGCCTAACCTAGCCTAACCTAACTTAACTTTGCATACCCTAGCCTACTCTATCCTAGTGTAGCCTACTCTAACCTAGCCTAACCTAACTTAACTTTGCATACCATATCCTACTCTAGCCTAGTGTAGCCTACTCTAACCTAGCCTAGCCTACTCTACCCTAGTGTAGCCTACTCTAACGTACCCTAGCTTAGTCTAGTTGAGCCTAGTCTAACCTAACCAAGACTAGCCTAGCGTAGACCAACCTAACCTAACCTAGCCTAGCCTAGCCTCGCCTCGCCTAGCCTAACCTAGCCTAACCTAACCTAGCCTAGCCTAGCCTAACCTAGCCTATACTAACCTAGCCTAAGCTAGACTATCTTTACCTAACCTAACCTAACCTAGCGTAACCTAGACTAACCTAGACTATCTTTACCTAACCTAACCTAACCTAGACTAGCCTAACCTAGACTACCCTAGCCTAGCCTAACCTACACTAGCCTAGACCTAGAATAGCCTAGACTAACTAGACTAACCTAGACTAACCTAGACTGACCTAGACTAACATGGCCTAACCTAGACTAACGTGGCCTAACCTAGCCTAGCTTAGACTAACCTAGCCTAGCCTAGCCTAACCTAACCTAACCTAGCCTAGCCTAGACTAACATAGCCTAACCTAGACTAACCTAGACTAACCTAACCTAACCTAGCCTAACATAACCTAACCTAACCTAAACTACCATAACCTAACCTAACCTAACCTAACCTAACCTAGCCTAGCCTAACCTAGCTTTACCTAGCCTAACATAGCCTAACCTAGCCTAACATAGCCTAACCTAGCCTAGCCTAGCATAGCCTAACCTAGAGTAGCCTAGCCTAGCATAGCCTAGCCTAGAGTAGCCTAACCTAGAGTAGCCTAACCTAACCTAACCTAACCTACCCTAACCTACCCTACCCTAACCTACGCTAACCTACCCTACCCTAGCCACCCTAGCTTAGCTTATAGCCTAGCTTAGCACATAGCCTATCCTAGCACATAGCCTAGCCTAGCCTAGCACATAGCTTAACCTAATCAAACCTAACCTAGCATAGCCTAACTTAACCTAGGCTATCCTAGCCTAACCTACCCTGACCTAGCCTCACCTAGCCTAGCCTAGCCTAACTTTACCTAGCCTAACATAGCATAACCTAGCCTAACCTATACTAATCTAGCCTAACCTATACTAACCTAGACTAACCTAGCCTAACCTAGTCTAGCCTAGTCTAGCCTAATCTAACCAACCTAACCTAACCTAACCTAACCTAGACTAACCTAGCTATACCTAGCCCAACATAACTTGACCTAGCCTAGACTAACCTAGTCTAACCTAGCCAAACCTAGCCTAAGCTAGCCTAACCTATCCTAACCTAGCTTTACCTACCCTAACCTAGGCTAACCCACAGTAACCTAGACTAACCTAACCTAGCCTAACCTAGCTTTACCTACCCTAACCTAGCCTATTCTAACTTA
The DNA here is from genome assembly GCA_034641835.2 of Pinus albicaulis. Classification (NCBI taxonomy): domain Eukaryota; kingdom Viridiplantae; phylum Streptophyta; class Pinopsida; order Pinales; family Pinaceae; genus Pinus; species Pinus albicaulis. The sequence goes on along the minus strand of MU968420.1, from coordinate 3,247,296 downwards.
TACTAACATATACTAACCTATACTAACCTAGCCTAACCTAGACTAGCCTAGACTAGCATAACCTAGCCTAACGTAGCCTAACCTAGCCTAGCCTAGCCTAAGCTAGCCTAACCTAGCCTAAGCTAGCATAGCCTAACCTAGCCTAACCTAGCCTAACCTGGCCTAACCTGGCCTAACCTACCATGGCCTAACCTCGCTTAACCTAGCCTAGCCTAACCTAACCTATCCTATCCTATCCTAAACATACATAACCTAGCCTACCCTATTATAACGTAGCCTAACGTAGCGTAACATAGCCTACCCTATCCTAACATAGTCTAACCTAGCCTTACCTAGCCTAGCCTAGCCTACATTATCCTAAGCTAGCCTAACCTAGCGTACCCTAGCCTAACCTATCCTAGTTTAACCTAGCCTACTCTAGCCTCGCCTAGCCTAGCCTAACCTAGCCTCCTAACCTAATATAGTCTACCTTAGCCTAGCCTAACCTAGCCTAGCCTCGCCTAACCTAGCCTAGCCTAGCCTCACCTAACCTAACCTACCTTATGCTAAGGTATCCTAACATATCCTAACCTAGCCTACCCTATCCTAACGTAGTCTAACCTAGCCTTACCTAGCCCACCCTAACCTAGCCTACCTTAACCTAAGGTAGCCTAACCTAACCTAGCCTACCCTAGCCTACCCTAGCCTATCCTAGCCTACCCTACCCTAGCCTACCCTAGCCTACCTTACCCTATCTAGCATAACCTAGCCTAGCCTATCTAGCCTAACATAGCCTAGCCTACCCTATCCTAATGTGGTCTAACCTAGTTCTAGCCTAAAATTGCCTTGTTTAGCCTAGACTAACCTTGCCTACCATATCCTAATGTAGTCTAACCTAACATTACCTAGCATAGCCTCACCTATCCTAGCCTAGCCTAGCCTAACCTAGCCTTACCTATCCTTACCTATCCTTACCTATCCTTACCTATCCTAACATAGCCTAACCTAGCCTAACCTAGCCTACCCTAGCCTAACCTAGCCTAGCCTACCCTAGCCTAACCTACCCTTTCCTAGCCTAACCTAACCCAACCTATCCTATCCTAGCCTAGCATAGCCTAACCTAGCCTACCCTAGCCTAACCTACCCTTGCCTAGCCTAACCTAGCCTACCCTAGCCTAGCCTAACCTATACTACCCTAGCCTAGCCTAGCCTAGCCTAGCCTAACCTAGCCTACCCTAGCCTAGCATACCCTCCCATATCCTACCATATCCTAACGTGGTGTAACATAGTTCTAGCCTAACCTTGCCTAGTTTAACCTAGCGTAACCTACCCTACCCTATCCTAAGGTAGTCTAACCTAACCTTACCTAGCCTAGCCTAGCCTACCCTAACGTGGTCTAACCTAGCCTTAACTACCCTAGCCTAACCTAACTAAGTTTACCGAATCCTAATGTAGCCTAACTTAGCCTAACGTAGCCTACCTTAACCTATCCTACCCTAGCCTAACCTAACCTAACCTAAAATAGCCTAGACTAACATAACCTATCCTACCATAACCTAGCCTACTCTAACCTAGCCTACCCTAGCCTACTCTGGCCTACTCTAGCTTACCTTAGTCTCTTCTTTAGTAGCCCACCATACGCTACCCTCACATACATTATTCTACTCTATATTAAAGTGACCTAGCCTGCTCTAGCTTATCCTAGCCTACTATAGAGTAGCTTAGCTTGTTTTTGTCTAGCCCACCCTAGCTTAATTTATTCTATCCTTGTGTAGCATAGTCCAATATAGTATATCCTAGACCACTCTAGCTTAGACTAACCTAATCTAACACAATCTAGACACATAAGATTTTATATATATACATGTTGTAGTTGAAAACTTTAATAAAATATACATTGAAAAGCAATCTTAAGAAATATTTATAATAGAGATTAATTGTATCATATATATTTAAATATAAAAACATTACCATTTTATATTATATAAATTCAAACATTTTCTCTTTATACATTGTGTTATTTTTGTTAAAAAAATATACTATACTACACTGTTCTATTAATAAAATATAATACAAAACTTAAATAACATAGGAAATGTTTAAATTTGATAATTATTTTAGAAAATAAATTAAACTAAATAATATTAATAAAGAAGTCATTTAAAAACAAATTAAATTAAACACTATTAATAAAAGTTTAAATATAATAAGAGTTATTTAAAATAAATTAAATGTACTAAAATACAATTTAATATATATTGAACTTAACCATAGTATTGATGTAAAAAGAAAATAAGACATAGGTTATAAGATATAAATGAAAAAATATATTTTTAAATGAAAAACATATGTAAAAACATAGTTGAAAATCAATTTGAAAAATGCAATAATCTAAATTAAATTTAGTCAACCAATATTTTTAATTGACAAAGGAGACACAAAACTATAAAAGTAAGAAACCCATTTAAATAAAACAACTAATTTCCAAACAAATAAACTAAGTCAATAAATAAATTAATTGATGTAAACTGAATAGAATAATTGAATCAATAAAACTAAAAATCAAGTGAAACTACTCTTATAAAACTAAGTCATTACAGAGTTAAATAAATTAACAAAAAGAAATTTGAAATAAACTCATTAGGTTTCCCTAGAAAACAATGCTTACACGCTGGATAAAAGCGACACTTATGACTGAGGTAACGTATTTAATATAAAATACCCAGAAAGTTGAGTAAAAATACCCTATTCTGTTATGGTTGGACGTTGTTGTTAAGAGAGGGCTGGAAAAACAAATTAAGAAATAAAATCGAATTATTCTAGGTACGAATTGAATTCTTGAATTTCTCTATTTTCTTTCTCCAATTCGAGCGAATTAGGTATCTATGGTGCCATTGTTAAATTTGATTTATCAAATTTCATATGTAAAATTTCAAAAACAATGTTTATTATTTTATTAATTTATAAATATTTTAAATATTTCTATTTCGAAAAAAATAAAAATGAACAAATATTTATAATTAGGATATTCGGACAAATATGAAATAATAGTGTTAGATATAATAACTGAATTCTCAAAACACACTTAAAAAAACATGAAAGAAAAATCACGATTATTCGTGATTACTGAGAAATATGGGGAGTTATTCCAGATTAACTGAGAATTTATTCCATACCCAATTGTATAGAGAAATATGAGAAGTTACAATAACTGGATCCTCAAAACACACTTAAAAAAATGAAAGAAATGTTAGTGTGCTGAGAGCTTTGATTTATACTTTGATTATTCCATATTGACAATTTATTCCATACTCAGTTGTATCCAGAAATATGTGGAGTTACAATAACTGGATCCTCAAAACACACTTAAAAAAACATCAAAGAAATGTTAGTATGTGCGCACTATAAAATTCTAAAGTGGATTGTTAGACATTTACGAAACTTAGGAAATCGAAAATATCCGTAACTGTAAAATGTGATTAGGGTTTGCTTTGAGAGTAGAGCCGATGGAGAGAGGGGAAATGTGATTGGGGTTTGTTTTGAGAGAGAGCAAATGTAACTGTAATGGAAGCCTATGGAGGTTTTTCTTTGTCTGCATCACAGGATACAACCGATCACCTGAATAATTTTAAGAGAAATCAAACAATTTCAGTGCATGAGACACAGAGGTTACAATGTTTAAATGAATTAAAAGGAAACTATGATATATGTGAGAGCCTAGAAAACCAGAAGGAAAATGGAATAATAACTGGGGTTTAGGTTTGAGAGCATAGTTCAGAGGATATAAATATCGTGGAAATGGAGCTTCGCATCTTTTAATATAATTTTACTTTAATATTAATCCAAAAAAATTTGAAACACTCAAAATGATAAATCCTACCTAATTCAAGAGACACAAAATGAAGTCCATTGAACTAAGCTTATTTCCGGTCTTGTATGCTTTATCTGCTCAAAAAACAATTCAAATCAGAAGGAAGAACACTAAACGAAAGGTAGATGAGGAGAAAATGAAGAAGTAATGTTTGTAACCAGCTTATGAAGTACTGGATTTTCTAAGTACACTTCTATTAGGACAACTATCTAAAGAAATCAATGGTCCATGGTAAATAAAAACCTGACAACTTAGAAGAGACTCGAGCAGTAGAAAAAGACTGACAAGAAATAGATGTGTGCATATGTTGTGCACGCTCCATCGCATGAACATAACCAATTTATAACATTTGTGAATAACTATTTCCCTGTTGGATGTGAAAGATGGCGTATATATAGGGCGTATACATGAATTCCACTTGTAGCAGAATAAAAAACGCTTAGAAACGCTGCCAACCTTAGATTTCTAACAAAATCAACGATACGAATATATACAATTTTATGAATTAGACTTGTAGCACCTCAAAAATGTTTGGAAATGGCTAGGGCATTTGTATGAAGAGACTCTGACATTCGTGAAAGACTAACTGAAAATAGATGCGTGTGTGTTCTTGTATGTTCCAACTCCTAAACAACATGGATGACCAGCAGCCCTGTTCGCCTTGTTCCGTGTTAGATGTAAACAATGGTGGATGTACAGCATATATACAGGAATTACAGCCAATAGAATGTGAAGACACCCTGGGCATGCATCCACTCAGCGTTGGAAAAAATGGACGGAAGTATACACATTGACTATATACCGAATCGCGATAAAATGTCGTGTGCACCTTGTTTCCACAAACTTTTCACACAACCTCATCGAATCAGACAATAACATTAAATGATGCGCATACATCGATTCCTCTGCGCCACATCAAATGAATGGACGTATACAGACTGTTTATACACCAAATCCCGGTATAAAGAACGTCTGCACCTTGATTCTCTGAACTCCTTACACAACCTCATCGAATCAGACAAAAAAATTGCGATATTCTCAAACACGGACAAAATCTTAGACTAAATATGTACTCAAATTCCCCATACGAAGACCTCATAAGATTTACAATACAGCCTATCCCGCAACAGAAAACTGACTTCATTACAACGGGAAAAGAACATTAAAGATCCCTCTCGACAGAAAGCTCTGAAACAACGAGAAGAAATATAACTTGCAAAGATCATTACAGTCCTAAGATCGCATTCCTTCCATGTAAGATCCACCATTCGAAACAAAACAGATTGAACTTACAAAAATTTAACAGCCGAGGGTTTCCAACACAGGCCCGCCGAAGTATGTTGAGATAAATCTCGGCTAAAAAACCAATCCCGGACAAATATCTTAACACAGGATCCCGCAGCAAGCGCGCCCGCAACAGTTATGAGATTTAAATTCCTCATCCGGAGAAAAAGCAACTGGCATTAAATAAAAAAGAACAGCAACCTGAAAACAGAGCATGCACTTACCTGGTGTATCAGCCACTAAAACCCTAAATTCTTGAAGCTTAGAACCAGATATATCGCCTCCGAGAGTAGTGATGCTGTGTTGTGCTTGGCCACTTCCCGCGCCTGTAAGTTTATAGGAGGGAGGCGTCCGATTTAAGTAATGAGATTGAAGGGAGAGCGCCAATAACGGGATTGGCAAGGGTATCATTATGTGATTCTCGACGTCCGTCCAGTTCAATTTGCGTGTGTCGGTGGGGACGGAGGTGTGGCGTGTGGGGTTCGAAACGCGGAGGTCTCAAGGATCCAACGAGGTGACTCATCACCGGCGGCCGGACACGATTGCGACGGGATTCCTAACGGTCTCCGCTTCGTACAGGGTGCGTGCGATCTTGTTCCGACGGTTGAAGGAGAATCGCGGACCCTCCGATGAGTGGGTGCCAACTAGGGTTCAGTGGGCTTCCGCTTGTTCATTCTTCTTCTGTTTTCCGTCGGGAGGGAGGGCGACGGGTCAAGCGAGAGAATGCATGTTCTTTTGACGTGTATTTCACGTTCACTCAGTGCCGTTGCGTTTTATTTTATGTTATTTTGGCTAGAAGTGAGTCTCGAGGGAAATGGTCTATATAAATGGGCGGGTACAGAGTCATGTTCTCGTTGGAGCATAAGGTCAAGGGAATATGCCTTGGTGTGGTCTTTTAGTTAAGGTGAGCAACAACTTATGTTTGGGGTTTAGGGTTTCCTTTATTTCCTAGGTTACGGGAGATTGGATTAGGGTTTGTATGGAAGGAATTTTTGTTTAGTGAATTTTGACATGAATTTGAAAATGGTAGTGTGTAATGAAGGTTTTGTTAAATTTTCAATCAATTTCTATCACCAAATAACTCATTAAAATGTGAGATTAATTAAACTTTTTAATTGTTATTATTAAGGGGAAGTTTGCTACATGATGAAAGGGCTCTTTGTTATTGTGCTCTTGCATATAAGATTTTATTGTAATAAAGTTAAGTTTCAAGTAGCATGCAACATGGTATATAGTTAATGTGAGGAATAGCATGTGTCATTGTGCATGAGGTAAGCTCCCTTTGCTCTTTTGACACTAAGTCTATAGCTTTTAAGAATTCTAGCCATCACCTTTACTAAAAGGGTTAAGTCTTGAGATATGTGTTCCTCTTGTTGAATGGGATCCTCAAGATGGAAATCTTATTTAGAGGCTCAACGCAAAAAGCTATGTTGTGCACCAATCAAGATTCGATGGGAAAGTGTATGGCATCACAAGGAATCACAAATTCCTAAATGTTTGGATTGAAAGGCAATGAGCACCCCATTTGAGATTTGGAATACAATGTTACTTATGTGGTGAGTGTTATTTTGGTTAATGTTTTCATGTTTTATTTTGGTTATTTTCGTAATGAATCGCAAAATCTTAGATGTTTGGGTTCAAAGGCAATGAGCACCCCATTTGAGATTTGAAATGAAATGTTACTAATGTGGTGAAGGTTATTTTGGTTAATGTTTTCATGTGAAAGAAGATGTGAAAGAAGATGGGGTCTTTTTTTTAGAAATTGTTAATGGGCTAGTTGTTTATCCCTCAAAAGAGGAACCCTCTAATCCAAATGACCCCTTAGGCCATCTCAAAAACAATTCTGATGTTAATAATTTATAGGGCTTACATCTTCGATGCATTTTTTTGGGAACTTCCCATGTTTTTTCATGATTTTCATGCGTTACAAAAAAACATGAAGACTGAAGGAAAGCTTCTCTTTCGCATGATCATGATGTAACCAGAACAAAAACGGAGCAATGAGTGAGAAGTTACAATACATTTCTAGATGTACTCTCTTTTCCTAATTGAATTTGTTATAATCTTATCTTATCCTATGCTACTTGTACATTTACCGTGCATATTGATGTGGCACTTAAAAATATTAGATTTAATAATATTAAAAGTTTATCATTTTATTGTGAATAAAGGATATTTCTTAAAAATAACACATAATATTTCTTCATTTAAACATTATAAAAAAAATGAACAAGCTCATTAAATTTAATACAAAACAAATTAAAATAATAAGTTCAAGGTTAT